>PVJI01000433.1:0-136450 GCA_004026765.1 Micronycteris hirsuta
GAGGAACACACCAAGACACATCATAATTACATTACCCAAGATCAAAAATAAGGAAAGGATCCTAGAAGCAGCCAGAGAAAAAGAGACAGTTACCTACAAAGGAATTCCCATAAGACTGTCAGCTGATTTCTCAAAAGAGACCTTACAGGCAAGAAGGGGCTGGAGAGAAGTATTCCAAGTCATGAAAGGCAAGGACCTATATCCAAGAATACTCTATCCAGCAGTTTTCATTTAGAATGGAAGGGCAGGTATAGTGCTTCTCAGATAAGGTCAAGTTCAAGAAGTTCATCACCACCCAGCCTTTATTGTATGAAATGTTAAAGGGAGTTATATAAGGTATAGAGGAACATCAACAGGGGAGTGGTTGGGGGAGAGGGTGGGAATGGGGCACAGAACAGGTAGCATAAATGGTAGGTAGACAACAGACAGGGGGAGGTTAAGAATAGTATAGGAAGTGCAGAAGCAGAAGGACTTATGTGTATGACCTATGGACAAAACTAAAGGGTGGGGAAAGGGGGGGTGAGGGGGTGGGGGGCAAGAAGGGGGAAAGTGGGACAACTGTAACAGCATAATCAATAAAATATAGTTAAAAAAAAAAGAGAAGGTGGCCTAGTTTCCTTTTGTTTGCACGTACCTGTCCAATTTTCCCAACACCATTTATTGAATAGACTGTCTTTATCCCATTGTATGTTCTTGCCTCCTTTGTCAAATATTAATTGATCATAAAGGTGAGGGTTTATTTCTGGGCTCTTTATTCTCTTCCATTCATCTATATGTCTGTTTTTATGCCATTACCATGTTGTTTCGGTTACTATGGACTTGTAGTATAGTTTGATATCAGGTAGTGTGATTCCTCCAACTTTGTTCTTCTTTCTCAAGACTACTGTGGCTATTCTGGGTCTTTTGTGGTTTCATAAAAATTTTTTGGAATATTTGCTCTAGTTCTGTGAAATATCATTTTTTTCCTAGTTGTTCTTATCTTGATCTCTTTTAAGAATTAGTCAGGTCTTAATTTATTTATTTAAGCCTTAAAAGACAACCGTGGGCTAACTGCTATGATTATTCCCATTGTTTTGGTTACAGGCCCAACAGGAAATATATTCAAGCTGGATTATTTAAGGAATATTTTTATTTTATATAATTTTTATATTTTTAATATAATTTATTGGGGTGACACTGGTTAATAAAATTATGTAGATTTCAGGTGTACAATTCTACAATACATCATCTGCATATTGTGTTGTATGTTTACCACCCCAAGTCAAATCTCCTTCCATCACCATTTATTCTCCCTTTACCTTCTTCTACCTCCCCCACCCCTTTTACTTAACAAAAGGAAGAGTTCATATAAGTTTTATTTACAAAGGTAAAGACAGAATGTAGAGAAGCCATAGAGGACAATGAAGTGCTCTAGGTTTCATAGCACCTAGGTACTCTTACCTCTTTGGCTCTGAAGCATACAAGAAGAAAGTGATTCCTACTTGCGTGAGATAGACTGAACTATTTTGGTAAGGGCCCTTGCCCATCAATATGACCTTCAGTTACAGGAAAGAGACTGGTGACCAGGTCGGAAAGCACTTGGAGAATAAACACCCCAGTTCTACTCTCCTCTCTCCCTTTGATTTCCTTTGAATGCTTCCTATTGCCAATTAGAAGTTAAAAAATCAAGGAAGCTTGTCGATACAGTCCATACACGTCAGCCTCTGCTCCCTAGGATACAAACCAGAGTGGAGAGGATGGATAATACAGAGGAGTAAAAGTAAGGTATTTAGTATATCCTTTTTACACCCTAGAACTATTACAGTCATGTGCCACAAAATGACGTTTCAGTCAGTCATGGACTGCACTTACGACGGTGGTCCCACAAGATTATAATGAAGCTTCAAAATTCCTATTGTCGGGTGGTACTGTCATAGTGCAGCCCATTACTCACATGTTTGTGGTGATGCTGGTGTGAACAAACCTACTGCACTGCCAGCTGTATAAAACTATAGCACATGCAATTATAGCGTACACAGTACTTGATAATGATAATCAACTACTATGTTACTGTTTTAAATGTTTGCTATACTATACTTTTCACTGTTACTTTAGAGTATACTCTTCCTACGTATAAAAACGGCTTGCTATGAAACAGTATGCTATGATACCTTGGCAGCAGCCTTATACATCTTCTGTTTATTGCATCTCTTGATTGCATCATTTTTGGTGCTTGATTTAATCTTGTTTTATAAATTTAGTGTAGCCTAAATGTACAGGTAATAAAGTTTATACTAGTGTAATGTCCTAGACTTCACATTCACTCGCCAGTCACACACTGACTCAGAGCAATTTCTAGTCCTGCAAGCTCCATTCATAGTAAGTGCCCTACACAAGTATACAATTTTTGTCTCTTACACTATATTTTTACTGTACTTTTCCTATGTTTAGGTACACAAATACTAATGTTACAGCTGCCTACATCAGTATAGTAACATGATATGCAGGTTTATAGCCTCGGAGCAATAGGCTGTAGCCTACTCATACAGCAGGCTACAGCATCCAGGTTTCTGTAAGTACATTCTGTGATGTTCACACAGTGCACAATCACCTGGAGTACATTTCCGGGAACGAATCCCTGACATTAAGCGACCCATGACTGACTATGTAGCATTCTGTCTCCTGCAGTAGGTGGTAAAGAAGGTAGGTAGTCAAATATTTTATGGAAAAAGTAGAAAATATATATCTCTAGACTTTTTCAAACTAAACGAAAGGAAAAGGAAATTTAAAAAAAAATGAAGGCTTTTTTTTAATAGCTATATCACATTGCTTTTGGAAACCACTATGAACTATGAGCTTCTTAACAGCCTCCAGAAGATGGCAGCATTGGTAAAGTATAGCACTATTTAGAACTGTTCAAGTGAGTTTTTCACAATTATCCTTGATAACAAACTTCCTAAATGGAAATAACTTTTTAAAGCATGGTTCATCCTGAATAACAAAATGCAGAAATACTGAATTATTCTCTCTAGAAGGGTGGTTATTCAAGAATACATATATCCCAGTATCTTCCTGATAAAATCCTCAAATCCAAAAGGCACGTATCTATAAATATACATAGTATTAAGTAGTCCCCTCTTATCAATAGGGAATACATTCTCCCAGTGTTTGCCTAAAATGGAGGATAGTACCAAACCCTATATATACCATATTTTTCCCTATACATACATACTTATGGCAAATTTTAATTTATAAATTAGGCACAGTAAGAAATTAACAAAAATAACTGGTAATAAACTAGAACAATTGTAACATTATACTGTAATGAAAGCTACAAATGTGGGATTATTAAGTAAAATAAGGGCTACTTGAACATCAGCACTGCCATACCTTGACAGTTGATTGATGACTAGACAGCGAACTAGTGACAGACGGCCGAGGAGTGCAGGCAGCACAGACACACTGGACAAACGGGCGGTCCTGGCCTGGCCTGGGCGGAGCAGAGCAGCAGGTTTTAGCACGCTGCTCTGAACAGCACACAATTCAAATCTTACAAATTTTTTATTTCTAGAATTTTCCATTTAATACTTTTGGACTGAGGTTGACTGTGGGTATCTAAAACTACAGAAGGCAAAACTGCACATAAGAGGGTACTAAGGTATATAGTTTCTTTATAAGTTTTGCATAAATCATTAAATTTTAAAAGCTTGGGTTATAGATATGAAAGACATACTCTATACATTGTATTCAAAAGCAAGTTTAATAACTACGGATAACTATTCACCAAATACTGTATACAGAATATAACATTTCAGATGTAGTGACAAATTAAAACCCGGATGTCATAGACATGACAACACCAATGAGAGAACATTAATTTGCCATTAAATGTCATTTCTAAATGACTTTAATTATGTGCAGCATCTAAACTTGTAAAGTTGTAAAGATGCACATAGATATTATCAATACTTTGCACCAGGTCCATAGCTAGAGACAGATGAGAAAATGTTGAAAAGCAGTCTGACCCTCTAACCCAGCGATCTTCAACTCTTATACCACAATAATGTTTAAAACATGTGATATCTGACTATTTAGTCAGGGGCACTGACTTCTTTTCCTTTAGACTGTCTAATTAAAAAACGACAACAGCCAACACAACAATAGCTGTCCGATATGAATGAATCAAAATTACACGTATTTTTCTTTCAGATCAGCAAAAAATATATTTTTTGGTGTGCTGCAGAACTTTAGTCATTAGCTTATGTGTGCCATAGAATGAAAAAGGTTAAAAATCTCTGCTCTAAACCTTTGGTGTGACATGAGGATAAAGAAACCCAACAAATGAGAACACAGCTGGGTCTTGTTCTGATAAAGCTAGGTGCCATGTAACTGGAAGGGCCACCTCACCTAACTCCACCTTGGGAGTCATGGAAGACTTCTCCAAGGAAGGAGGACGGAGCACAGATGTGGAGAGATGAGCAGGTGTTTGCCAGGACCATCACAGGGAGAAGGTCACTCCACAAGGAAAGGACACATGTTCTACGCCAGCATTTAACCAAAGGTGATTTTGTCCTTCAAGGGATATTTGGCAATGTCTGGAAACAGTTTTGGTAGTTACACTGGGTAGCTGCTATGGATATCAAGGGAGTAGAGGTCCAGTGTGCAGCTAAACATCCTACAACCACAAGACAGCCTGCCACAACAATTAAATTATCTGACCCCAATAGAGCCATTGTTGAGAATCTCTGCTCTAACTGCAAATTGCATCTCTTCATCAAATGGACAGGTTGCAGGGAGGGACAGGAAAGAGGCAAGAGATGAAGCCCAAACAATAAAAAGAACACAAAAGTAGGGAAGACTCACTGGCTCCAAAAAAAATTTAGATTTTACCCTAAATGTGAGCGAAAGCCAAACATACTCAGATCTGCATAGGAGAGAAATTGTGGTGGCTGCAGGAGGACAGGAGGCAACTGGGTTTAGAAATGACAAAGAAAATAGAATTTAAACTATTTCACTTGTATTTTCTTTATCAATGGGAATAGCTTCACCACGAAAAAAGTAGAAGACTGGAAAAAGCAAATTGAAATCCAACTGGATAATCAACTTGTCATCATCCAGTTGATGACAAGACTGTGAGAGAACAAGTATCTGTAATTTCAAGATTTCTGGTGCAGATAAATTAAAGTCACGTTGTAACAGGGTGCAGCCAAGAGGGGGGCCCAAAATAGGGATTTGTAATGGGGTCCAGAACTCAAGGTGTCCAGGAAATATTAGAAAAATATATATATAGGATGTCCTCACCCCCACAAGTCTGAGCTGGGGGGATGGGACACTTGGGGCGACACCATGCAGAGCTGTTTTGTATAGCAGCAGCTTTGTAGCTAACCTCTGGCATGGTCATTTAACATATCTATAACCTTTAACTGGTTTTATAGATATGTTAAATAGCTGTGGCCATGCTTTGAGTCAGGGGGATGGAAGTGACTTCCACCCAAGATGTAACTGGGAGGCAACTCCCCTTGGTCTTGGGGCCTGTGTGAGAGCTTGGAGATGCTTGGCTCCATGCCATGGAGCCACACCTGCCCAGAGTTACCATGGCAGCCCAGAAAAGCTGGAAGAATAGGGAATGCTGGCAGGTGTAACTGATTGTGGGAGGAGTCGGAAATGGGGCTGCAGAGGAAGGCTGGCAGAATTTAAACCCAGACACAGCAGCCACACCTGGGCAGGACCACACGGCTTTTGGTGAGAGGAGAATTACGCAGCTTTGGGGCTCCCTTTGCCATGCAGCTTAGGAAGCTGGGAAGCAAGATGTAGCAGCAATGCACAGCTCTCTCTTAGCAGTTTGGAAGAATGCAGGAGAGATGCTGTGGGAAGGAAGGGCAGGACCACGCGGCTTTGGAAGAAGTTGGGACTATGCAGAGATCACGGCGGCAACACAGTGGATGGTGCCAGAACCCAGGGGCTGCCTGAACCACGGACTTCTACTTCTTTTTCCTGAGATACAGTACCCCAGACTGGGCAGAGGGGATAAGGAAGGACTAGGTGCATCTGTGGGTATTCTAAAGAACTTTAGTATCTTAATGAAGACATTAAGTCATGACTCTAAGTCTGTATAACTTTTAAATAAGTAATTCCTCTCCTTTCACCAGTGTCTGGCATTGAGAGATGTCTTTCGTCTGGAGAGCAAAGCGAACCTAGTACTGGATGGGGGACCCCGGGAGCACAAAGGGCAGGTCCTTTTGGTAACAGTATATCATCCTCCCTGCTCCGCCCCCACACCCCCCACACCTCCCCACCCGCTCTGTCTGTTCTGTAACAACATCTGCACCTCATTTCCTGAATCCCTCCGTGCCCTGGGCAGCAGTGTCTCTGTCTTGCTGGGCCTGGCGCCCCAAAGCCCTTCCCTTGGTTGCTTAGCTTGGCTGCCTTCTAAAAAAATTTACCCTACTAGACTAGCAACCTCGATCTGACTTGTTCTTCCAGTTTTGACTTGGAAACTGCATGCAGTCTTTTGTGCCACTAAGGTTAAAGATGCTCCACCCCTTAGCCTTAAGCACAGTGAGACTGACTCAGAGTGGCAGAGAGAGGGAAGGAGAGGTTTGATAAATTACCGCTCACGTGAAAAGAGAATTTGCAGATGAGATTAGCAAAATGATTTTTGTCAGTTCAGTGAATGAGCCAAAATCTTTTCAACTTTTCGTTGTATCCCACTGCACCCACCCTGCCCTTACCTCTCACCTCACTTCTACTACCCTGCCCCTCAGTCTCCAACTGTCCCTAACTGTCCTCCAACGTCAAAGAGTTTGCGTTAGCTGTTCCATTGGATGAGAAACAGAATTCCCTATGGAACTTGTTAAAAAGAAACAACAGGCCCAAAATGGAGTGACTTGTGGTAAACCCAACCTAGAATTACTACAGAATCTAATGCAGTTTCAGCCTCTCCCAAGAGTGGAATTTTGAACCAATCAGTATGGAATTTCCCTGTCAGTGCTAGTGAGGTAATCTGCATGATAAACCTCTAGTGCTTTCCCTAAAGGAAGGTGACCTTGCCTGAAATAATCTACTCTTTTACCTTTCTTCCCATCCACCTCCCATCCCCCCACCACTGTCTGCCTATAAAAGCTTTCCATTTTATACAGCTCCCTGAAACTTTCTTCTGTTTGCTAGACGGAGAGCTGCCCAATTCATGAATCATTTTGTAAAGCCAATTAGATGTTCAGATTCACTTGGTTGAGTTTGTGTCTTTAACAGGAGCCTTAACAAAATGCCCAGATCCAACCTTTAGATCTTTTTTCAAAGGGCAGACATATTTTTCTGAGTGTGCTACCCCTTCCTTCTTTCCTTTGCTTTCACATCTATCAATACCTCCACCTCACCCTAGCTCTACAATATTCCACATTGACAACCTAGTCAGTATCTGCCATACCTTCTCCATGCTTATGTAGAATAGTTAAGTAAATAAGAAAACACTCCCTACTAGCTGGACCCAATTGGAAGCCAGAGAGCAAGGAAGCTCATTAATACCATTCAGGCAGGTCAGCCTCTGCCTCTCAGAGCTCACAGAGGGCCACAGAAGGGGACTTAGAATCTAGAGATGAAAATAAAGATACTCAAAACAACCTTTTTCAGATCACTGTACCTCTGCTCCACCATGCAACTTAAGAAATAAAGCATTACAGGTATCACTGAAGCTCCCAAGACAGCTCAGATGTCATTTCCCTCTCAAAAGGGAACAACTATTTTGAAGTGCTTGCTTCTTATTCTCCAAAATATTTTCATATGTCTACTACAAATGCACATACCTAGAAATTTACATGATGTCATTGCTATGTTTGTAAAGTTTATATAAACGGTTATATATAATACCAATTTCTCTGCTACTTTTTTTCACTGATTTTGAGAACAAGCTATATTATACATGCATCTTCAGTTCCTTTACTTTCACTGAGGTATATTATCCCTTTGTATAAATAACCACAGTAATGTCTAATTGTTTATAAATTGTTACTGTTACCAAAAAGGCTATAATTAATATTCTTATAAATTGTGCAAGCGTCTCTCTGTGGTTCATAACTGGAATAGAATTGTAAGTGTCTCAGCCTGAGTCCCTTAGAAAACAGCCTGAGGAAAGGGTTAAGGTACAGCAACAAGAAAAGAAAAAAGGAAAACGAAGCAAGAAAGAAACAGAGTGATACAGTGCAGTTCATTATTGTGTTCACAGTTGCATCACAACAAGCCACAAAAAGATAGTGTATCTCTTGGCAGGTATGTTCACACAGCATGTGAATCTTTTTCTAGAATGTTTGAAGGACAAAGCACATCACAGTATAACTTACAGAATGAAACAGGGAGAGGAGATTTATCTGCCCATCTCTCTCCCCTTCTTCCTCTTTCCAATAATCGCCTGCAAGGGATTATTTTTCCTGTCCCTGTATTTCAAGGTTGCATCATCTGGCTTCTTGGAAGTGACTCAGAAAGCCAAATCCTACAACCTATTTGTAACATTATATCAAAGTCTGGAAGTACAGAGCGCAAGCAGTTATCTACGCTTTCACCTCAGACTCCAGCCAGCTTGCAGAGAGTTTGGCGAGGTCAGCAGCAAAAGTGGCAATATCAGTGAAAACTACAATGTGTCAATGCCTCTAGAAAGAAGGCTCTCATCACAAAGATTTAAGGAACAGCACAAGGTTTGTGTCCAATATAGAATGCATCTTTTCAACTTTATCCAATGTTACAAAATTAGACCCCAAAGTAACAGTGCCAATTTATACTGCCACCAGCAGTCTATAAGAATTCTAGTTCTACATACTTGCAAACACTTAGAATTTCATGCTTCAGGAATTTAGCTAATCTGATAGATTTGTAATATTTCACATTGTTTTAGTTTGCATTTAATTTATTAACACTGAGACTGAGTATCTTTGCATTCAGCGAATTATCTGTTCAAATCTGTTTTGTTTTTCTTTCAAGTTCTTTGTCTTTTATATACTGGTTTGCAGTTCTTTAAACTTTCTAAATGAGAATCCTTTTTCATATTGCAAACTTTTTCTCCCGGTCTATAGATTTTATTTTCACTTTCTATGTGGTGTCTTTGGTAGAGAAAATTTCATTTTAATATAGTTAAATGTATCGATTGTTTCCTTTACTTTGGAGTTTTATTAGGAATGGCTCCTTAAATTTATCAATTACCTCTTCAAAATCTATTGATGAGATATAATTTCGTGAAACTTAATATAATTAGAGTTCCGGCCAAGATGGAGGCATAAGTGGAGACTCTTCGCTTCCTCGCACAACCAAAAAGAAGATAACAACCAATCTGAAATCAATAAATAACCAAAAGCACCAGAAAATCACACTGCATGGAACTCTGACAACAAAGGAATTAAAGAAAAAAAATCAACCAAAACAACCAGACCAGTAAGGCAGCCAGACCGCACAGGCCAACTCAGAAAAACTGCAGGGATGCTCGGACCTTGGGGGCAGGGCAGGCTGCCAAGCTCAGCAGGCTGTGAGGAAGGGGCTGACTTAAGGGGACTCAGAGGTGGCTGTGGGCAACGGCGGTTGCAGTGGTAGGAGAAGGTCCCAGTCTCACACAAGAGTCCATTGGAAAGTGTGCTAGAGAAGAGCAGGCGAGCCACACTGTTCCCTCTCTGGCCCCTCCCCCACAGGCAGCACTGCAGTGCAGCAAAGAGGGTTGCTCTGCCCAGTGAATACCTAAGGCCCCGCCCCCTACAACCTATCATCTGCGCCAAGTCAAAGAAATATGACCCAAATGAAAGAACAGAGTAAAGCCTCAGAAAGAGAGCTAAGCGAGGAAAAAATAGCCAACCTATCTGATAGAGAGTTTAATAGCCAACCTATCTGATGGAGAAGCCCTGGTAATCAAAATGCTCCCATATCTGATTGAGCTTGGTTGAAAAATGAAGAATACCCAAAGTAAAATAAAGCAGAATGTTCAGGAAACCAACAGTGACAGGAAGGAAACCAGGTCTCAAAGCAATGACTTGGAGCAAAAGGAAAAAATAAACATCCTTCAAAATGAAGAAACAATAATTCAAAAAAGTAAAGAGACTCTTACAATCCTCTGAGACAATCTGAAAAGTTCCAATATCCAAATTATAGGGGTGCCAGAAGAAGAACAACAGCAATAAATTGAAAACTTATTTGAACAAATAATGAAGGAAAAATTCCCCAATCTGGTGAAGGAAATAGACTTTCAAGAAGTCCAGGAAGCCCAGAGAGTCCTAAAGAAATTGGACCCAAAGAGGAACACTCCAAGGCACATTATCATTAAATTATCCAAGATTAAAGATAAAGAGAGAATCTTAAAAGCAGCAAGAGGAAAGAAAGGAAGGAGTTACCTACAAAGGAGCTCCCATAAAGCTATCAGCTGATTTCTCAAAAGAAAACTGGCAGGCAAGAAGGGGCTGGAAAGAAGTATATCAAGTCATGAAAGGCAAGGACCTACGTCCAAGATTACTCTATCCAGCAAAACTTTCATTTAGAATGGAAGGGCAGATAAAGTGATTCCCAGATACAGTCAAGTTAAAGGAGTTCATCATCACCAAGCCCTTATTATATGAAATATTAAAGAGACTTATCTAAGAAAAAGGATAAAAAATATGAACAGTAAAATAACAACAAATTCACAACTATCAACAAATGAACCTAAAAGAAAAGAAAAATGACAAAAACAAAAACTAAGCAAACAACCAGAACAGGAACAGAATCAGAGAAATGGACATCACACAGAGGGATTTCAGTGGGGAGGGGGAAGGGAGGAGTAGGGGGGAAAAGGTACAGGAAAGAAGAAGCATGGTTAGTAGGCATAAGGTAGACGGCAAGAGATAAAAAATGGTATGGAAAACAGGACTCAAAGAACTCATATGTACAACCCATGGACATGAACTAAGGGCGGGGAATGCTGGAGAATTGTGGGGGCAGGGTGGAGGGGGGATGGGGGGGAAATTGGGAAAACTAATAGCATAATCAATAAAACATATTAATAAAAACTTAATATAATTAATTATATTGATAGTTTCCCTGATGTTGAACTATCCTTGCATTCCTACAATGAATCCTAATTTTTTATTATTAATAGGATATATTTCTTATTTTTATTAATGTCTTTATAAAATTTTTGCTTCTATATTCACAAGTGATAATATTTTCTAATTTTGTTTTTTGTAGTATCCTTGTCAGGTGTTGGTATTAAAATCATCTGGATTCATAAAAGTAATTAGAGAGGTTTCCAATTTTTCCATGTCTTTTGATGTCAAAGGCCTTAGTTAAATGAAATATAACTGTTTAAACCTACATTTTTAGAAATCTGACCCTTTCTTGAAAATTTCCTTCCTTTTCCTTCAAATTTCTCAGCCCCCAAAATACTCTGTTCAGGATACACTGAAAATATCTTTGCTTCGGGGGGGTGTGGCAAAACATACCTTTCCCTATAGTAAAAAGACGTCCTTTGAACAGTAATCTAAACAGTGGGCTATGCTTATATGTTTACTGTTCCTCAAAAAAAAAAAAAATCAAAAAAATATGATTTGTAGCATTTGCCAGTAAGCCACCAAAGCAAATTTCAAGTTATCAATGTACCATCACTGAACATGGAATTGGGAAGAAATGTCCACAATTGGCTCTTGGGAGCTAGTGAGAACTGGCTCCAGTATACACTGAATCTAGGTGCTCCCTCCACACCTGTTAGAAGACTATGCCAGACTGTAGAACAATTAAAATGTTAAACAAAGAAGGCTGGACTTTACCCCGTAGATAAAAGGGAGAACAGTATCACATTTCAACCCAAGCAAATAGAGCACCTTCCCTAGGCCCTAAGCCTCAGGGCTTCCCTTCTCTGCTCTCCATGCTTTGTCCCACCCAATACCTGGGTGTCCCCATTCCAATTACTTCACTTCAAAGCACTCTCCAACACACGACCTGTCATGTCCCCCTCTGCCCCTCCCCTAAGCTGGGTTCACCAAATATCTAAAGGAGTTCCTGGACTCATGTCGATGTGATTATACACAGGTCCACGGCTGTGCCCAGAGCCATCTCCATTCTGGAAAGGTGCCTGAGAGCAGTATTCTTTTGTGGGACACCACCAATTTGAGCCGCCAGAATACGGTGAACAAGCTAATTTTTGGTAACTCAAATTGTTTACATGGATAGGGACTCTCGCATAAAATGTCTTATTCTTTCACAGTTAAGCCAGATTTAAATTAAGGTTAGTGTGAAAACAGTGTAAAAGGAAGATAAGGCCCTGGCTGGTGTGGCTCAGTAGATTGAGTGCCAGCCTGTGAACCAAAGAGTCACTGGTTCAATTCCTAGTTAGCGCATGTGCCTGAATTTTGGGCCAGGTCCCCCGTAGGGGGTGCATGAGTGGCAACTACACACTGATGTTTCTCTCCCTCCCATCCCCTCTCTCTAAAAATAAATAAATATTTTTTAAAAAGAAAGAAAGAAAGATAAGAAGAGGACTGAAATGAAATGCAGGGCTTAAGGGCTGGCTAATATATGAATGTTAGAGTATAATAGAAGTAACATGAGAAGCCCTCACAGCACATTATTCTCTAAAGCTAGTATAGAAAAAGAAAAGCAACAGAGAGGTTAAGTTTCAATTTTAAACTTTAAACTTTAAACACATTTGGGAAGCATGAAAAAGAGAAATTAGAAAAATATATAAAGAATGGGTAGTTAAAAGGTTAAGAATTATAAAGGATACAAAGTAATTTTCATCAATTATTGTTCGTTTTGTTTTATTTTATTTCAACTGTCATGTTTTTAGTTAAAAAATGAATTAGTATAGAAATTTATAAAATAAAATGATGAAAAACTGTTCCTAGGAGCACTGCTTATAAAAACTAAAAACCAGAAACAAAATAAAAACTGGAAACAATAAAAAATAAATTAAATAATTAAAAATAAAAAACTATATAGCAATGAATATATGAGTGTGTGCAACAAAATATATCTATTCTTGCAAATAGAATGTTGAATTTAAAAAAAATAAGACATGAGAAATAAAATCCACAGAAAGCTCTCAAGCAATGTTAACTATTAACCTGTATCTGTTAATAGTTAGGATAGTTGTTTATCTTTGGGGAGGAGGAGGTAGTGATTGGAAGGAGTACAAGAGGAGCTTGGGGTGCTGTTAATATTCTATTTCCTGACTTGGGGGGTGGTCAGAGGAGTGTGTTCTCCATGTGAAAATTCATAAAATCATTGTTCCACATACTTAAAATTTGTATATACTTGTGAATATGAATTATATTTTAATCTGAAAGTTGGTTGGTTTGTTTATTTGTTTTAAGAATTTTTATGAGTTTATCTGAGCCAAACTGATGACAATTGCCAGGAAGCAAAACCTTAACAGACTGAGGAAATGCTCTAGGGAACAGCAGTTCTGCACCCTGTTTTGTACCTTACAATCAAAAGAAAAGATATACCGAAAGGGGGTTACATGAAATCCTTTGGTGATAGATTAGGGAGGCAGGAGAAAGTAAAGCGGGGAAGCTTCTGGGATTGGATAAAAAGTAAAAGTCTTTGCTTTGGTGCTCTGGTGGGGTATCTGTGCTTTGAGGGGTCTGGAAAGAGGGGTCTGACATTCCAAAGGTATGTTATTGTAGAATCAAAAAGACAATAGGCTTAATTAAGGTAAAGATTGACTTTGTCAGGGAAGATTCTAGTCTGGACATGACTTCCTGTCATAATGAAAGTTTATTTTTTAATGTATAAGGTATCACCAACCTCCCAGGCCATCCTAACCTCTAGTTTTAATCCCTAGAATAAATAGTACTAACAGTACATTGTCCATCGTGTTTCTATTCAGTTTATTCTACGCAGAGTATTACTTAAGGTGTTATGCCAAATTTCATTTCTGTCCAGTTGAAGTTAGCCAGTCAGTATAGACAAAGAAAGAAAATAGGAAAAAAGTAATCCTCCAAATAATGTTATCTTCCTAAAGTTTACTTAGGGATGCATCTCTTGTTCGAATACATTTTGCTCAAGAGACACTATGTCTTATCCTTAGTCATGCAGAGAAGAAAAAGGTGCTGACCACACAGAAGTGAACGACAAGATTAGAGATTAAGTTTACAGCTAAAGAAAAGGATATATTTCATGAAACTAACAGCTCACAACAGTGGGTAAAAAGTGGAGCAACCTATTCGCACAAACATTTGCCCAAACATGGGATCTTCCGTATAACCCATCCACCTGAGAACCATTCCACGTCTACCTAATAGCTCACCCTAGGAACAACACAAGGAGTAGAAAGAACAACTATATTCTAATGGGATTTTGGTGAAGACTGATATTGCTCTGAACAACAGGAAGACAAAGGCATCACGTAATAGGGAACGGTTTTACAAAACAAAGTAGAGTAGCAAATATCTACAGAATTTGTAACCAAAAGGTAGAGCTGGAAAAAAAATAGATTAACATTTACCTATACAAATGAGTACAAATATTTTTCAGAAAAAAAACCAAACAGAAATAATTATCAACAGATTATCACTGAATATAGAAGATAGCAACAGCATTATATTGTAATTAATATAAAAGTTAATTGTTCTACCCTATCTGAAGATTAGTGCTCTACTTAGGTGGTCATTTGTATGTTTACAGAATTCTACTTTTTATGGCTACCAGCAGAGGACCATTTCAGAAAACAGTCCTCTCAGAGTGAGAATCCTTTACCGTGAATTCAACTTCGCACTTCCTAAGATGACAGCTGGTGTATGTTTCCTGTGCGGGTCTTATTGAGCCTTTTTAGTAGAGGAAGTTACTTCAGTACACTTCTGTACTTCAAAATGAATTACATGTTTCCTTTATTCTTCCAAGGACTATGAAATACTTCTGAATTTTATAAACAATGCCAGCACTGTCCTAGAAAACAATAGATCAGCATGGTTCACAATACTCAGTGACTCAGGGCTGTCATAGCATAGTGGCATTAGAAGGAAATTTACATGTCAGGGAGTAGTATTTGTTGGATTTTGCCTGCCATCATCTGTTCCCATTCCCCATAGAGCACCATCTGAATTTTCATTTGGAGAAATACCTTTTACCTCGTTCTGAGTCCCTGTGGTGCAAGCGGCGGGGCACTTCACCCTATCCTAGCCCAAGTATGGTCATATGACCTAGGACTAGCCCATTAACATCTCCTATTGTCCTGGCTCTAGTGATTGTTCCAAGGATATGCACATTCCCCACTCCAGGCCAGGCGGAGGAAACCACAGAATTTTCACTGGAATCATTGAAAAAAAGATGTTATCTTTCCACTGCAGTTATTACATCATAAGGGCATAATCTAGAGGTGTCAAAAAGCCATCAAATGTAGGCCTGCTTGAACATAAAAGCAGCAGAGGAGAAAGTAAAAATAAGAATTGGACAGAGAATCCTTATGACCTCATTTTGGCCCTCATCCAAATGCATGTGAAAATAGTACAGCCATAGACTAAAATCATGTATCTCCAAAATTCATGTTGAAGCCTTAACCCCCATCGTGACTGCATTCGGAGGCAGGGCCTTTAAAGAGATAATTAAGGTTAACTGAGGTCCCAAGGATGGGCCCTAATTCAGTATGAGCTGGTGTTGTTTTACGAAGTAGAAACCAGAAATGTGCACACACAGGAAAAGGCCATATGAGGACACAGTGAGAAAGCAACCATGTGCAAGCCAAGGAGAGAGGTCTCAGGAGAAGTCAAGCCTACCAACACCTTGATCTTAGATTTCCAACCTCCAGAGGTATGAGAAATAAATTTATGTTATTTTAAGCCTACCTTTCTATGCTGATTTTTATTATGGCAGCCCTAGCAGACTAAGGCAAGTACCAACCCTGAACTTTTATGTATGAGTCAATACACTATTTTTGCATAATACAACTTGAGTTGGAGTTTTGACTCTTAGGATGGAGACATAATTGCTTCAAATAGGTATCAGGAATATAGAACTTAAAATAACAGACCCTAAAATGTGGATTTGTTAATTGAGGTAAGGTGCAGGGTAGCAAGGATTTCCACATTCTCCAGACAGGAAAAATTACCAATTTTTGCTTTTTGGTATGAAAACAACCACTTAAATTTCTGTCTATTTTATTTTAGAACTCTCCATGTATTAATGAACAAGGTTGGATGTTCAGAGACTTGATAGAATATATGTTTGGAGGACTTGAGAGAAAATTATGTTGGAATGTTTACTTTTTGTTAAAATCCAACAAGGAAGAAGCAAGTTTTGCTTGAAGCTCACTTGTCTAAAAACAGAAAAGATAGAAAATATAGCTTTAGCTATGGTGAATAATCCAAGATGGCCAAGTCAGTCCTTGTTTTTTAGAATTAGAATGTCCACATTCTATACTCTAATCGAAGGGAATTCTAACAAAGCCAGGATACTGATACTCACAGATCCCTCCCAATCACTTCCTGTTATTCATTCCCTACCTGAAGAAAAGGACAATTGTTCAAGCTGCAAAGAGCCAGTCACTAAATTGTAGCCAGAAAAGAAGGGTTTGATTAGCTTCGTCTCTCTGCCTCAAATGGTAGAGGTCATCAAGTTATGAGTTAATGGGTAGCCAAGCACCAGCACTTGTTTCTAAGAAGAGAAAAAGAATTCTGGTTTTGGTCACAAGCTTGGGGAATGTAAATAGGAAAAAAAAAAATGCAGCCCTGGCTGGTGTAGCTTGGTGGATTGAGTGTGGGCCTGCAAACCAAAGGGTTGCCGGTTCCATTCCCAGTCAGGGCACATGCCTGGGTTGCAGGCTAGGATCCCATTTGGGGCAGATGAGAGGCAATTATACATTGATGTTTCTCCCCCTCTCTTCTTCCTTCCCTTCCTCTCTCTCTAAAAATAAATACATAAATAATTTTTTTAATGCACTAATATTTTAAGGGACTTGTACTGCCTTAGAAATTCCAGACCTGACAAATGAAGCCCTATGATTCCTTGATCTCTAAAAAAATTAATACTATGGCAAGGGTGGAGGAGAGGGAGGGTATAAGAGGGCTAAATGGTAATGGGAAAAAGTAAAATAGAAAAAAAATTTTTAGGACTTCCAGCCAACGTGGAGGCGTTAGGTAGACATTCTGTGCCTCCTCGCACAACCAAAAGACGGACAACAACAATTTAAAAACAAACAACAACCAGAACTGACAGAAAATTGAACTTTATGGAAGTCTGACAACCAAAGAGTTAAATACATGTTCATCCAGACCTGTCAGCAGGGAGCAGCCGGGCTAGCGGCAAGACGGAGGTTCGTGAAGCTGGGCACACAATGCTGCAGCAGGCTGGGGGGACCAAGGCTGGCAGACCTGGACCCAGCGGGGAGTGGACAGTCCTGCATTCTCGCACAGATAAACTGGGAGAAAAAGCTGAGGAGTGGAGCAGACTGCACAGCCCAGGGCTCCAGCCAGGGCAAATAAAACCTCAAACCACCAATTGAAAACACCTGTGGGGGTTGAGGTGGCAGCAGGAGGAACTCCCAACCTCACAGGGGAGTTCATTGGAGAGACCCAGAGGGTCCTAAAATAAGCCAGCCCATGTGGGAATCAGCACCAGAAGGGCCCAATTTGCTTGTGGGTATCAGGGGAAGTGACTGAAAGCCGGCAGAGAGCAGAGCAAGCACCACTGTGCCCTCTTGGACCCCTCCCGCACATACAGCATCACAACGCAGTGATGTGGATTACCCCGCCCTAGTGAACACCTAAGGCTCTGCCCCCTTATACTTAACAGGAACACCAAGAGGAAAAAAAAAATGGCCCAAATGAAAGAGCAGATCAAAACTCCAGAAAAAATACAACTAAGCCACAAAGAGATAGCCAACCTATCAGATACACAGTTCAAAACACTGGTAATCAGGATGCTCACAGAATTGGTTGAATTTGGTTGTAAATTAGATGAAAAAATGAAGGATACGCTAAATGAGATGAGGGGAAATGTGCAGGGAACCAACAGTGACAGGAAGGAAACTGGGACTCAAATCAATGGTGTGGACCACAAGGAAGAAAAAAACAATCATCCAGAAAATGATGAAGAAACAAGAATTCAAAAAAAATGAGGAGATGCTTAGGAACCTCCAGGACATCTTTAAACATTCCAACATCCGAGTCATAGGGGTGCCAGAAGAAGAAGAGGAAAACCAAGGGATTGAATGCTTATTTGAACAAATAATGAAGGAGAACTTCCCTAATCTGGCAAAGGAAATAGACTTTCAGGAAGTCCAGGAAGCTCAGAGAGTCCCAAAGAAGTTGGACTCAAAGAGGAACACACCAAGACACATCATAATGACAACTACCCAAGATTCAAAATAAGGAGAGAATCTTAGAAGCAGCAAGAGAAAAGGAGACAGTCACCTACAAAGGAGTTGCCATAAGACTGTCAGCTGATTTCTCAAAAGAGACCTTGCAGGCAAGAAGGGGCTGGAAAGAAATATTCAAAGTCATAAAAGGCAAGGACCTACATCCAAGAATACTCTATCCAGTTAAGCTCTCATTTAGAATGGAAGGGCAGATAAAGTGCTTCTCAGATAAGGTCAAGTTCAAGGAGTTCATCATCACCCAGCCTTTATTGTATGAAATGTTAAAGGGATTTATATAAGGCATGGAGGGTTATCAGTGGGGAAGCGGGAGGGGGAGAGAGGGGGAAAAGGTGCAGAGAATAAGTAGCATCAATGGTAGGTAGAAAACAGACAGGAAGGTTAAGAATAGTATAGGAAATGTAGAAGCCAAAGAACTTATGTGTATGACCCATGGACAAAAACTAAAGGGGGGGCGGATGGGGGGCGGGTATGCAGGGCAGATGGGAATAAAGGGGGAAAGAATTTAAAAAAAAAGGAAAAGAAAAGGAGGCAACCAGTTAGTGTTTCTCTCCCTCTCCTTCTCCCTCCCTTCCCTTCTCTCTAAAAATAAATAAATAAAATCTATTAATAAATAAATAAAATTCTGAGAAATATAGAAACTAACCCAAATGACTTTTCATTTCACATCTTCAAAAATTAATCTTTAGTAAATAAAAGCTAGTTTAAGATTGTTGGTTTAAGGAAAACAGACATGTCTTTATTTAACCTCGGTTTTATAAAAATAAGTCTGTTAATAATTGACTTTGATGTGTATAAAATGTTTCTAGAGATTGTAAAATGTCTTCATAAATTTGCCAAGCTAAAGAATGCTAATTGCCTACTTCTGAGTTTTCATTAGAAATTGAGGTTTTAATGTTTAAAATCTAAATATATATAGGAATTACTTTTCAGCATTTCAAAAAGGCCCCCGGAACACCTCAAAATATTTGAAATTGTATGGCAAGCATTGTAAAGTAAATAATAAGAAATTCCTAGGCTGTACTGTATGAGTAAAGCAATGCTCGTTTAAAAGAAAAAGTTGAGGCATGGGAAACTGAAGATAGCCTCTTGGTTCTTTCCTGCCCTGGCTCCATATTTTTTTATTTTTATATCCCTTCATGCATCATAGTGCACGTAAGCTTGACTTAGATGAAGAAACATATGAACTGACTATTGAAAGGAGGCATCTTGCACTATTGGGGAGGTTTGATAGAATCACTTCAAGAAAATGTCAAACTGGTAACTGTTTCCTTTCACAGTGAGCCCTCAGGAGACAAAGACTTTAAAAATCATTGACTGCCCCCTGGAGATTTTGTTTATTGGAAAAGATATCAAATGAAAGACACTCTCCCATGTTGTTGGGAGGGACCTTATCAAATGCCTGGTTGCAGTGGACATCTACCCTTGTCTCTGACACTCAACAAAGGACATTGAAGACTCCTTCAGAATACGCTGCTAACATCAAAGGTAGACGGCTTTCCCAAGTCGTCAACAAGGCCTGTATACCTAAATGAACTGACATTGAACTCAGAATCCATTTTGTTGATTGTCTTTCCCTGTCTGCCAATGATTAACAGTCATAATAATAGTTATACCTGTTCTTTGGGTTTTTCTATATAGACCAACTGTTTAGGATTACTGAACATGTTTAAGATAACTATTAATGCTCTTTTCATGGCACATGTAAATGTTATATTAGATGCCAAATACCCAGGCATGTATCCAGACCTGAATTGAGCCAGCAACCCTTCACCCTGTGGAACAACACCCAACCAACTGAGCCCCACTGGTAAGGACTCAAACTCCTAAAAATTCTCTACGGCTTTGGAAGTTTCTAAAATTAACATATGGGAAGTGACCTCGCAGGGTGACCTGATCATAACTTCCTAAATTAGCTCTAATAATAGGTAGTCATCCCAGACCTAATGCTTGTCCACCAGTTATATTTGCCTCAAGCAAACCCTGTGCATTGTTTCTATGCACGTAGGTTAACACAATTTTGAAATCCCGCCTTTTGAGTGACCACCTTCAAGAGAACATGTAACCTTAACCATCCTGTAGTCCAATCCCCACCTTACTTTTTCTTGTCCCCTTCACTTCTCCAAGGTCAGACTCAAAGAAAACTGCTGAGGAAAAGAAAAGGAAAAAACTCAGTTTCCTCTTATGTGATAGTAAAAGCATAAATTTCCTTTGAAATTTATATTCCCTATGTTTACACCATAACACTACATATTGTGGTCTTTTAGAATAGTTCTATTCAAAGACTGTGGACTATGTTGCA
Source organism: Micronycteris hirsuta (assembly GCA_004026765.1). Lineage (NCBI taxonomy): Eukaryota > Metazoa > Chordata > Mammalia > Chiroptera > Phyllostomidae > Micronycteris > Micronycteris hirsuta. The sequence continues at coordinate 20,595 of PVJI01000433.1, forward strand.
CTTTTACAACCGCAAACACGTATGATTATTCTTAGAATTTTTATTTTAAGCTGAACGAAATAAAGCGAAACACTACAGTCTTTTGAGCTTTGTCATAGTATTTCTTCATGGCCAAGGCAAAATTCCTTGTGAGAAAACAACAGGAAAGATAACATAGTATTTCATCATGTACTGAGATAATGGCACAATGAAAACGGGAGTTCAGGACTTTCTCTACTGTTCTTGTGGGGGGAGGGGCAGAACTAGGCAGCTACTGACAATGGAGTTTATTATTCCTTTCCCGTCCAGGGTTGAATTTTTACTAGGGTGGGCTTCAGTGATAGCCTGATACACCTAATCCAAGGAAGGGACTAGAGAGCTAGAGCCAGGGACTAGATGGGAAGGGCTTAAGAGGCAAAAGAATGAAGGAGAACAAAGGAGTTCTAATTTCTTCCTGTCTCCTGGTTTTGCCAGTGGCAAACTTCAGCTCACTTCCTCTGTGTGCTCTGGCAGAGAAGCAGCACATTCCATTTTGTGAAGTCTCTGCTAGTGCAGCAGTTACTTAATTGCAGAAAACAAGGTGGGGTGGGGTAAGAATGAGATTCGTAACAAGAATTCTTTTATTTTATTTTCAAAAATGATAAAGAGGAAGAAGTAGAACAAATTGAAGAACAATTATTCCCTCACAGACTGATCAGACCTAATTATCTAGTCCCATCTAGCCACACAGTACAAATATGGTTCAAGTTCTTTGAACTTCTGTCTCCTCATCTGAAAAAGCAAAGAATTGTGCTGATTCTAAATTTCTATGGTTTTGTGTTAAAATACCTTGAGGAAATAATTGCCATTTTCAAGGAAATAATCATCATTTTCATGGAAATAAGAAAGGAGATAAGAAATTAATATTTAGCAACATTCATCTTGTGCCAGGTAAATGGAACAAAGGTTTTAAAAGCATAAACTTGGAACCCAAACAGCCTGGGTTTCTGTGTGTTCTGCCACTTACTAGCTGTGTTACCTTGGCCAAGTTACCTAACTTCTCTGTGCCTCCATGTCCTCAGTAGTAAAATAGGACAACGGACCTCCCCAAAGGATGGCTGGGATTAAATGTGTGTATGTGTGGGTATGTATATACACCACACCACACATGCACATATTTGGGTAGGATGTATATATAACTATATATGTATAATTAGATATTTTACATATACAGATGGTCCTCAACTTATAATTGGGCTACTTCCTGATAAACCCATCTGTAAGTTGAAAATATCATTAAGTCAAAAATGCATTTAATACACCTAACCTACCAAACATCATAGCTTAGCCTAACCATTTTGTACCAAATGCACATTTCTTTCACATGATCATAAAGTCAAAAATTTATAAGTTGGAATTCATCTATGTATACACATAAATACCACAGTAGTATTATATGTATAAATAGAACAATAACTGGCATACAATAATTGCTCTATAAATGCTATTATAATGGTTATTGCAACTCTGAAAAGTGGACATCCCATTGTTATAGATGAAAAAATGGATTAAGAAAACCAAGACTTAGCGCTTTGAGCTTTTCTGACTTCCATGTTTATTTAATTTCTTAACTATTACCCATACCAGCTCAAAGGAGTAAAAGTCACAGTATTTATAGGCAGCTAGAAAAATTCTACCACTTATATACAAACATTGGTCAATAAAGACCATTCAATGAATACAGAATAAAGCCACATAACACAAAAGCCTCTAACCCCTAGCATAGCTTTCTGGAACAGTGCAATAATTGCTAATTTGCCAAGGTAAAGAGGTCCCCAAAGGGATTAATCTTGTGTTGGGCTAAAATCCAATGAAGTGACTAACATCTAGTTTAAGATTCTTGGAGATGCAAATTGCCTACTTAACAATTCCACTGAATTTATTTATTTATTTTTAATTGAATTTGAAATTCCAGGACATTTAAATCTGCATGAGTTAGCCTGTCTCTGGACAGAAACAACTTTTTTTGAAGGAATTGGTAGTCCCTTTCCCTCTGGCAGTAGGGAAGGTTTCGACTGGAGAGAAGGGGAGGGGAGCGCTGGACCATGCAGATAAATCCAGATTCAGAAATCAAAACCCAGGGAGCGCTTATCTCCAAGTATAATCAAGTAATATAAATGAGAAAACACAGACTGTAAGAATGATAGGATTAATCTGTTTCTCTCTTTTTTTTTTTTTAGGGGGATAAAATTTGAGGAACTGTGAAGATTCCATTATACTCAATAGCTCTCACATTACCCAAAAAGGAACCCTAAAATAAATCAGTAGTTACTTCAAGTTCACAGGAGGAAAAAAACACAAGAAGAATCCAAAAAGTAGTGGACTGATGCTAAAGATATAGTATTTGAATTTAACTTAACTGTTCAACAAATATGTATTCCTCGTTTTGTTTGTTTGTTTGCCAGAAGCTGGTTATACAGTTCTGATCAGACAGACATGGCGCTTAGGAGATTTAGGAAGCTAGTGAGGGTAAAAGAGAATATATAAGAAAACAGATATATATAATTGTAAATTTAGTGGTACTATAAGAGAAAAAAAAAGACGGTGCCACAGGAGAAGGTAACAGGGTGTAAGGAATCCACTTTTGACCAAGTGTTCAGGAAGGCTTCTCTGAGGAGGTGATCCACAAGGCAAGACAGGTGAAGCTGGACATGTGATAGGAGCCAGCATTTCAAGCACGTGATACAAATGGTGTGAAGATCCTAAAGTAAGATTTACTCTGACAATGAGAGGGCTGATCCGAATGACTTGACCTACAATATAGCACATACTCTTTTTCTTTCCACAGTAATTACTTAAGATTTTTAAACCTCATAATAAATTCATTTGATGGGTTCACCTTTTTTAAATATCCACGTTAGCCCAAACTGGAGTCTTTCACAGAGTAGTGACTCACAAGACAAAGCCAGCCCCTCCCTTCTTGGGTATAAAAATAGCTTTTCCAGACGACTGTCATAATTGGCTTTTTTTCAGGGCTTTATGCTCTACTGAAATTAAACACTTAAATGAACAATTTAACTGTAGCTTTTAGCCTAGGAGAAACGACAGCATTTCGGGGTTTGCTCTGAGACTTAGAAATTAATTTTAAATTGTAATTTATAATTAAGCCTTTGCAACACCTCGGAAGCCAAACTTGTGACCCACATCGAGTAAAATAAGGCCTGTACTACTTACATGAGTGAGACAAATAAAATGCACATGAAATAAGGTCCTGAGAACGATTCTTAGTAAACTACCTTCCTACTTGTGCTTCGACATGTAATGGAGACAAACTGACAAGGCCTTCCGGCACGGGGACACGCTGCTGAATCCGGCCACCAGGGGGAGACCGGCGAGCCGGCCAGCACCAAGTGGAGCCACGCCCAGATTATGGTTGCTGATTTTTTCTCTGATATTTTTCAAGAAACAACAGGAAAATGAAAAAGTCTTGTCCTGAGACGCTTAAGAATTAAGGTAAAATTCACGTAACATAAAATTAACCATTTTAAAGTGTACAATTTAGTGGCATTTAGTACATCTATAATGGTCTGCAACCATCCCCTCTATCTAGTTCAAAAACAAGAAATCTTAAATTTTATAGAAAGACAACTTACTAAAGCCCAGACCTATTCTGTGCTTACTCCGTCACATGCCCAGTTTTCCCCGCCCCTGCATCATGTTAGGAATGGTTCCCGCGCATTCTCCAGCCTTCTTCACTAAACAATTCACAGAATAATCTGATCCAGGGTTAAAATTACATGTTCGAAAACCAAAACCATCTCAATTCTTCAATTCTTTCTCTAGTAATCTCGCAGTTCCAATAAACAGCCAGTATGGGTGACTTTTAAAAAACTCTATACATACTATGTTTTGTTACTTCTCAGTAATTATTTTAATTTAAATATAGTTACAGAATGGAAATTAACAATGTACTGCACCAACATCCTTCAGCCTTTGATGTGAAATTTAAAGTTATTTTCCTTCACAGTGAAAATTTAAGATATTTCCAGGTTAGAACGAGAGCCAAAATTTTAAGGGCACAAAGTCAATTGGTTAGATAACGAATTTGAGAAAAGCAGAACTAAATAGTTAATGTAATAAAAGCTGAAGGTTACAACCTAAATCCACTATTTTATTAAAGAATTCAATCTATTTCATGGGGTCTTGGCCCAGGGAAGAGTAAAAAAAAAAAAGTAGAAAAGAAAAAGAAAAAACTGGAGGCAGGGGGAGGGGAATTGAATTGCTCTTGGTGACTCTGGGAAAACGGGAGGGAGGGAAACTGAAGAGCAAACGAGGCCGGATCCGCCCTAACAAAGAGGCAGAAACTCTGTCTCAACAGTCACCAAATCCAGTTCAGGGCGGTTTGAGCCAGTTTCTGAGCTGGATTGAGAACAACAGCCTCGCTGAGACTTGACTAGGGCGAAATAGAAAATACAAAATGGATTTTGCCGGAAGAGGTGGATTTGGCCTGCACTTGCAGGAGCCTAAAGCAGTTTCCAAGAGTAGCGAAGTCAGATAAAATATAAGGCCTGGATCCAGAACAACGGCCTGTTACAGAAGGAGAGATTACAGAGCACTGCCTCTGTGCCATGATCCAGTCCACATTTTCTCTCTTACTGCCCCTAATTGTAGCTGGTGAGGGAAAAGGGCCTCAGGGTATCAGTTTTCAGAGAAAGCTGTCTGCTGTGTTGGGGGAGGGGAGGATTCTGTGTCTTGGGTGATTTAATGTGTGTGCTGAAGGTGGGGGGTGGATGTATGAAAAGGTCTTAAAACGAGGGTACAACACTTCACACCCTGCAGTTCACACCAGCTTTGTGCACCTTTGCCGGATTATTGCACAACCCCAGAAAGCACTGCACTTAGGTGTTGTGGGAGTGTCCTACATAAAACTGGCACTTGCACATATAGTTACCAGGCTTCTTCAGGCCTTTGCATTAATGAAAATAAACGTACTCAATAGGACATGCTCTTTTCACTCGTGAACTGAGATACATATAACCTGTACATGCCTTCTCAACCGAGAGACAACAGCAGCATTAGTAACTGGAATGATAATCCCGTTTTAGCCTCCCCTCCCCCACGTGCCAGAACCTCGACATCTGATCACTCCCACCCTGAAGTGGCTCCTCTGAGAATCTAAGTCTGCGATGTGGTCTGCAGCTGTCGAGGGTGTGCACATCCTGCGGCCAGGTTCCGCTCAGAGCCTTCCGGGACCAGTTACATATCCTGACCACCACAGCCCCTCAAAAAAATAACAACTCCAAAGGCTTCCTAGGAATTCTAGACAACTCTGGGCCCGCCTTGGGAAGGAGAGGGGAGCAGAGCAAACAGCGGTGGGGGCTACTAAATTCACTCTTACCTGAGTGTCCAAAGATGTTTAGATTCTACCACAGGCACTAGGTAAGTACCTCCAGCCCCCAGGGCTTCAGTGACTTTAGAAGGCTGCCCTGGTGTGGCGGGGCCTTTGAGGCCCCCTGTGTAATTTAAAGATCTCACACACGCACGCACTCTATTACAACCAGGTTTGTAGGTTTCAGAAACCCCCTAAGAGGTTGGGGGAGGGGAGAGGGAGAAAGTCAAGCTGAAAGTTGTCATAGTGCTTTTTTAATCTTTTTACCAGAGATGTGTTGTTGGAAAACAACCATTTTGCATTATTTATGTGTGACAGTGTACCATAAACTAAACTTGTTACTGTCGTGTTCTACTTTCCACTCATGACACACAGATAACTTACACAGCAATTTTACATTCATTTCATTAACTATGAGATCTGGGCCCTGCTAGGTTTTCTGTTGTTTGGGGTTCGTTTTTAGTGAGGGACAATGTTTCTCCCCTCATGAACCTGAAGCAGGCTCCAGAAGAGATGACGACAGTAATAGTCATAATCAAAATACTGAGAGCTGCTATAGGCCAGGCAGCCCCAAGTGTTTCATATGTTATCTTATTCAGTACCCGCCTTATATCTCTTGAGTTAGATATTATCGTCCCCATTTTAAGGATGAGGAAAATGAAGCTTGGAAAGTTGGATATTTTATCTGTTTAAATGGAAGACCAAGATTCTGGCTCCAGAGTCCACGCTTTTAACCCTCTGCTAAACCGCCACCTCACTGACAAATTATTGTAAACTTTTTTCTAGATCCTACTATGTGTTGTCCTATGGCAGCAGGGGCAGCAGGGGCATGAATGGTCATGGAGAACAGGGAGGAATTGATTCACTGTTGAGAACATTATTCCTACCTTCAACAAGCTTTCCATCTAATGGTAATTTTTTCAAGGACAATTCAGAACTGCCTGACAAGGGATTTTTTTTTTTTTCCTGCCTCTGGGCCTCAGAGGCCATCTGGGTGATACAGTTTGGAATTTCCCTACAATTTCCGTGTTGTGCAGAGGCAGATTTGAAGCCAGTACTGCCCTGATACCAGCACTCAGCACAGGCAGGCCGGGTGGGAAGGGGCAGGGTGAGGCCTCTGGGGAGTTGTAGCCATGGCAACCCAGACTGCTTTCCAGAACAATGTGTCTAACCAGGAAAACAGCTCCAGAGAGCTTTCTCTTCATAATCCCCAGGGCCAGTTGGGCCAGGGAATGCACAAAGGGGATTCTTTCTTTGTAGAGAAATGACTCTTTACAAAGCCCAGAACAAAGGAAAACATCTGTTGTGTAGGGTCTGTCTTTGTAGTTGGCTGGAATAAAATCAACAAAGCTGTTACTTAGTTCCTCTGTACTGTTCATAGGAAATGAATTCAGCTTTGTTACATAACCTTCCTATTTTTGGATAATATTTGTTTAAATTTATTTTATCCCCATTTTACAGATGAGGGATTAGTAAGCATGAATGGACCTGCTCTCTTTAAACTATAATTAAAACACCAAGGCTTCCTTTCACAAACCTTTGTTAAACTGGCCCTGCCTTTTGCCTATTTTATGACAATACTACAGATAATGTGAAGAGGGTTCAGGTCCACGTGCTCAGGGACCTGTGAGCTACCATGGCTCCCAGGCCTTCAGTCCTCCCACTCTCTGCTACTAGCCACTTGCCCCTCCCTTCCCCGCTCCAGCAACCCACCAGCAACCGCAGCCTGGAGGAGGAGGTAGAGGAGGGAGGAGAGGGCAGAGAGGTGGGAGAGGGGAGGGGGAGGAGGAGGGGAAGGAGTGAAGGCCAGGAGGAGAGGAAGGAGGAGTAAGGGAAAGGGGAGGAGGGGAAGAGGGAGGATGAGAAGGAGGGGGAGTGGGGGGAGGAGGAAGTGGAGGAAGAATGCGGAAGATATTCCAGCCCCACCCCTGCGACTCTCCACTCCAAAGGATTTGGAAACTCCTGCTAAGAGGGCTAAAAGAAGACAGTGTTCCTAAGGGGGACTGTGCTCCTCCAGGCTTTCAGGTTATCTACAGCCAGACTACACCCTGTGCTTTGAAGATTGTCTCTGGCTTTGCTGAGGCAGGATATGACCTCCAAAGATGACAGCTGGGCGGTAGTTGTGAATACCCACTGGCAAGGCGGAGAACAAAGACAGTTACTGTGAGCTTCGTAACAAACCATCTTTAATACATGCCCACACCTATACATAATGTATTTTTTTTTTTAAATAATTGTGTGAACCAGAAAAAGTAAGAGTTCAGCAGCCTCATGGTAATAAAAAACCGGCTCCCTGAGTCTGGGTGCCCACAGGAGCCCAGTCTGACATAAAATCTCCAAGACCAAAACCAGAATGGGTTGCATTCTTCTGGGGTGAATTTACAGGAATTACCCGAGGGGCTTCCTCAGACTACACTGTCTGCCCCAGTACAGAAGATTCTGTTTCCAAGTGTCACCCCTCCCCCGTCCTGAACAAAGTAGAGGACCACTGCCAGGGTCTCCTTTGTAAGGAGTTAACTGGATGAACTTTTGATATTAAGGCCTAAATTTGTAGGCCTTCCCACAATTATGTGCGTTTCTTTTTTAAAAAATTGATTTAGAGAGATAGGAAGAGAGAAACACTCATTTGTTGTTCCACTTATTTATGCATTCATTGATTTTTTTAAATTGATTTTAGAGAGGGAGAAAGAGAAGAAGGAACAGCAGAAGAGAGGAAGGGGGAGAGAAAGAAAGAAATATGCATTGATTGTTGTTCCACCTGTCCATGCATTCATTGGTCGACTCTTGTATGTGCCCTGAAAGGGGGTCAGACCTGCCCCTTTGGCATATCAGGACTATGCTCTAACCAACTGAGCTACACCGCCAGTACTAATTATGTATATTTCAGTAAATACTGTTAGCGTACCCTGTTTTAGGAAATAAAAACAATGGATCTTTATGTGACTTTTTAAAAAATATTTTATTTATTTATTTTTAGGGATAGGTGAAAGGAGGGAGAAAGAGAGGGAGAAAAATATGATGTGTGAGAAAAACAGCAACCGGTTGTCTCTCTCACACCCGCAACTGGGGACCTGGCCCACAACCAGGCATGCACCGTAACTAGGAATCAAACCGTCAACCTTTTCCGGTGAGCCACACCAGCCAAGGCAGTATAGTGACACTTTACAGCCTCTTTTAGAGTGTTGGAAAGTCCTAGAACACAGGGATACATAATCCCTAGAATATGATCCTTGTAATATTCAATATTCATTCAGCATTCATTGAACACTCCCTAACAGTCAGGCACTATGGTACTATTTATTCACTCCTCTAGACCTGTGAATTTTTAAAATGACATAAAACATGGAATGTATTTCCAAAGAGCTTACAGACTGAGGAAGAAGATAGCCAGGAAGTCAGGTATTGCAGACTGGTGTGATATATGCCTTATAAAGATAGGAAAAAGAAAATATGCTATAGGAGAAGAAAGGAGGAACACAAAAAACAGGAAGTCTGAGTGGAGTAATGAGATAATTGGAGAGCTTCTTGGAAAGTGCTGAAAACTGAGATGGAGTTTGCTAGAAGGATAGTAGAATTAGGAGTTTTAGTTCCAGATTTATCAGTAGGTTAGCTATCAGGCAGACACAGAACTTAAAAAATAAAGGCAAAGGAGAAACCTGAAGTTTAGTAGGACAGGTGTTTGCAGGCCTGAAACAGGAAGGCTAGCCTAGTAGGACTGATCCGCTTCCTTGGCCAGGTGGCTTCCATGCATCCTGTTAGAATAATTAATATCCACTCCACAAGCATGTAGCATCCTGAGGAAAGGTGAGCTATTGACCTGCAGATTTCAACATGGCAGCACTTTAAAATTTCAACACATTATTTGTAACTTTAGGGTCATTAGGAAAATTACACATTAAATGGACTCGATATCAGAGCTTGATTACATGCCTGAAGCTGAGTAATACTTTTTTCATTGAAATTTTCAATTAATCTGCTAAGACTTGTTCATACATGCTAGGCCAAGATCTGGCATGAGCAATTAAGCTAGGATCTCTCCCTGTGCTTAATATCTGATCCATTTAACCACTTTAGCTCTTAGAGGCAGAGAAGAGAGAGCAATTCCTTAGAAGGTTTGGGGAATTGTAGGGGGCAGTGGTAAAAGTCTGCTTTCTGTTCCCACAATTTCCGGTCCCACAACAAGCAGGTTTGCAGCACTGGTTTTCTTTTGCTGGTAACTCATCGGGGATGTTCACCAAATATTTTCTGCATATCCAGTTTCTAGTTATAACCTAAGACTGCGTTACTTGCCCTCTTTAAAATTAGATATATAGTACTCACTTTGGTCTAGACAGTAGGAGAGAAGGTGATATGTGTCACTTCCAGGCAAAAGTTTTAGGACCCAGCAAACATTTGGCCACTTTCCCACCCCCCCTCTAGGGAGGGCACTGAAGCGAATACTGAGCTGAAGCCTCTGTCAGCCAGGGAGGGTCTCTTTGCCAAACCACATTGGACAGGTAATATGAGAGATGAGTGAACTTTTGGTGTCTTAAACCATTGAGAATTGGTTAACCAATTGATTAAGTAACCTCAATGTTCATTCCTCTACCCTATTTTCTTTCTAAAAGTCACTATACTCTACAGGCTTCTGTTTCAGGGAAGCTGACTCGAGCCCCAGCTCCAGCTGCAGGGGTCAGTCTCGTTCAGCATAATCATTCAGCGTAAGCTATTATTCTCTTACCAGTCATTGATTAAGAAATTGGAATATGACTCAAGTCTGCCCAGTGAAATGTGAAAAGAAGGCCTCTCGGAAGTCTTACAAAATTTCTCCTAAAAAAGAAAAAGAGAGAGGGAGTCAGTTGCTTCCTTCTTTCCCTAGCTGTTGTTATATAGAGATAAATATTGCACTAGTTATCTAGCTCATATTATGACTTACCTTTATACATTTTTTCTCATTTATTGATTTGAGAGAGAGTGAAAGGAAGGGGAGAGAGACAGAAACATTGATTTGCTGTTCCACTCATTTATGCATTCATTGATGCCCTGATGGGGGATCAAGCCCACAACCTTGGCATATTGGGCTGACACTCTAACCAACGGAACTACAGGGCCAGAGCAGTTATGATTTACACTTATTATCTCAACAAATATTTATTATCCTACAGTTTGTGTGAGTCAGGAATTTAGGAGCAGTTTAGCTGGGTAGCTCCGGCTCAGGGTCTCTCATGAGACTGTAGTTGAAAATTTCTTAGGGTGGCAGTCATTTGAAGTCCTCAATGGGCTCAGAGCATTTACTTCCAAGATGGCTCCTTCATATGGCAGATGGCAGAAAGTCTCACTTCATTGTTGGCTCTTGGCAGGAGGCTTCAGATACTTGTCAGATCCAAGAGAAAATGTAAAGAACATAGCACAATGCCGTTGTGTGCTAATTCCAAGAGTAACACAGTCATTTCAACCACATTTATTTATTAAAAGCGAATCACTAAATAAATACAACCCACATTTAAGAGAAAGGGAATTAGGCTTTGTGTGTATATTTTAAACCAAAGCAGATGTGACAGCAAGATGTACGGTGGTCATATTGAGATTATGAAGGGCTAAGGGTTCCAGCCTATAGCTGTCCTCTCACTGAAGAAAGTAAAACACATATGGAAAAAACATTGTTGGTGATGAAATGACACCAGGTGTTACATGTTGGTTCAGCAAACCCAGTACTTGAATTCTGGTTAAGAAAGAATTCAGAGCCAAGACTCAAACTATAAGAGAAGATTTATTTAGAAAGTCACTGAGGTAGTAGAAGTGAGCCAGTCGCCTGCATGGGCTCCAGAAATGAGTTACAGAGGCAAAAGAAGGGCCCTTGGAACTTAGAAAAGAGAAAGAAAGACATGCACCTTGAGAGATGAAAGAGGGAGGAAAGGTGTAGGCATGTTCTGGAAAAAAAGAGAGAGCATGCCCTGGGTCCTCTGTCCTGAGGGCTCTTATCTGAAGGTTGCAGGATGGAAATCTCAATAAAATATTGATCAGCTTTCCAGGTGTCTCCTCAGGGTCATAGTCTCCACCGATTGGTCAGCACTAGGGCAGGGGTCATTAGCCCTGATGTCAGCCATGGCGTTGCTCCATTTGGTTTTGCTGCTTTTCTGGGCTTGGAGCCGAAACAGAGCTGAAGCCTAGATGTCATCCCCAGAGGTTAACACTTAAGGGAGTAGTCGTGTAAGGGCTTATAGTTTTGCCTGTTTCAAGGCACACAGGGCTCTCTGCCCTGGTGACCCTCTGCACCTGGCCTATGTTCCTACTCTGCTCCTGCTTGTCTAACTGCCTACTACAATATTATTGTGCCTGCAACCTACCCTGGAATACTTGTTATGTGAGAAAAATAAATTTCTTTCCTTAACCTTCCAGCCTTTTTAAGGTGGGGTTCACTGATATTTACACCTAGGGTTGATAGCCTATTTGATCAGAAATATGTATTGTAAATTAACCTATATATCAATATATAAAGGTAAAAATTTAAAAAAAAATATGTCCTTCATTTCTAAATTATTGAAGTTATATACATATAACTATGTAATTACATATGTAGGTATGTATGCATATAGAACTGCTTATCATATGATAAAATCTTGGTACAAATTGTTCTCCAAAGTATTCTAATCATTTCCATATAATTTGTTAATAAAAAATATTTGCCCTGGCTGGTGTAGCTCAGTGGATTGAGTGCGGGCTGGGAACCAGAGGGTCCCAGTTCGATTCCCAGTCAGGGCATATGCCTGGGTTGCAGGCCAGGTCCCCAGTGAGGGCCATGTGAGAAGCAACCATACATTGCTGTTTCTCTCCCTCTCTTTCTCCCTCCCTTCCCCTCTCTCTAAAAATAAATAAATAAAATCTTTAAAAAAAAATATTTGATGTTACCTTTTCATGCAGCTCTCACTAGCTAAAAGGTGCTCTACTAGGTACCTGATTTCATGGAAAGAACTGCATAAAACTACATAAAACAACGTTCAATTGAATTAATAGTCATTAAGTGGCTTGGAACCTAAATAAGTTTTCAATTTGTCTTAACACTAGCATTGTTACTCATAGTGTTGGTTTCTCAGTTTCCATTGAACTAAAAGTGATTCTATTCAAATATTTCTATTAAAAATGTTTAAATAATATGTAAATTTTTATATGATCAATATAGATATTATTAACAATCAAAGAGAAAATAACATTTAAAAAATGAGACAATGATAATCCTTCAGGCCAGATGAATGGTGGAAATTAAAGTGTGCTCATGTGCTAGGTTGCCTAGGTTCAAATGCTGGCTTACCACCTAAATTTTAAATACCTTTCTGTACTTCAGTTTTCTCAGTTGTAAAATCTGGTTGATGAATTTCTTAAGTGAGCAAATATGCTTTTAGAATATAACTGACACATAGAAAATGCTCCGTTAAGTATCAGTAACATTTTTGTTAATGAAATTAATGTTGCTATCCTCAATCAGTGGGTATTCAGTGAGTTTAAATGAATTCATCACATTAAGTGGTGCTACGGAAAAGTGGGGCCCATGCTTCTGGTCATCCTTGGCGCCAAACTGCCCCCAATAGCCTCTTCTTTTTCTTCATCCGCCCTCCTCTCTGGGGAGTATCTGTAAAGTCAGCAGGCAGTACAGAGCTCTGTCTATCCATGGCTGCATTTACCCCTACCATGACGTGCCCAACTGAAGTTTCTCTCGTTTTGCTCACAACCAAAATTCGACAGAGCCTGCAGCTCCCATCCCAGTCATGTGAGAGTCTTTCCGTGGGATCTTATGCACGGGGCTCCTTTGAGGACTCTAGGTTTTTGACACTGGAGTGCCAACATTACATCAGCCGGCACAGTCCTCCCCACTGGGTTTTACATCCAACTCTTCACCTAGGCAGTGGCCTTGCAGAAGAAGAAGACAATGGGTGCCAGCGTCCAGTCCAGTAGTGACTGGCATGGACATCAGCCAGTCAGAAAGAACTCTGGTCACAGTTCTCAAGCAGGGTCATTAATCCTTTAGTTGCTTGATCTTAAGAAGCAACTTGACCTGAGAGGTTCCAGGAAAGGATCCAGGCTGCAAGGGAGAAAAGAGACTCTTGGGCTTAGGTCAGTCATTCTTTACTTATAGCCAAGGTAATTGTTGTTGTTTGTTTTAAACAACCAGTGCTTCCACATTAGTGCATAACAGGGCTTCATACAGAGGGAAACTGTGTTTGAAGATGGCAGATATTAATTTACCTTCACAATCATTCGCCATTCCTCGGAGTGTTGATTGAAAAAAACCTGTATTATGGGAGACATTTTAGAAGATCTCCACATGGAGTTTAGCACTGGCCATGTAATCAATATTTTTATATCTATTATGTTACTAAAAATTTATAAACAGTACAAAGTCTGATAGTCTTAAGCAAAGTAGCTCAAGGTTACAGAGTCCCTTTTTTGGAATATATTTGCATATCTGCACTAAGAGAATAAATAATCTTTGCAAATTCACTGCTTGAGGCTCTTTCTCTAAGGCAAATATCTTACAGATGTAAGACAGAAACTAAAGAAAGATTCACTGAGATTTCACTATGGGTGGAATTCTAATCGGATGTCATTACTGAGGATCTTTATCATCCAGTATGCAATTAGGAAAACAAAATCCACTCTAGTTATTTCAACCAGAAAAGATTTAAATAAAGGAATTGGTCAAGCTTTGGGGGAATTCGAGAGAAGAGAGGTTACTCAATAAGTAGAAGTCCTACCATTGCTAGGTTGGAGGAGCAAAATCATTAAGCAGAGGCAAAGGGTGTGTGCAGCTAAATCTTCTGTTATTGAAGCCCAGCTACCTGAGCTGCAGCCCAGGAGCCTGGATTGCTTTTGGAGTCACTGCTTCCCTTGCTGCAGACATCTCTACTATCGTTGCTGCTGCCACCAAGTCTATAGTTACTTCAATTCTTTCATCACTGGTGCAGTCTTTGTTGTTTCACCTGCTGTTCAAAACTAGAAAGTTGTATCTCTCCTTCTCTTGTCTTTTGATCTCCCTTAATTGGCAGAATCTGACCACAAACCAGTTGATAAATGCAGGTTATAGAATCTAATCGCCTTAACAACACACCACAGAGCAAATAATAGTGATAATGAGGGTTGAGGACAAATAAGTAAATAACCAACCTGAGGGTCATAAGGCAGTTATACCACATGGACACCAACAGAGTTGAGACACTCCCTCACCTCCCTTGGAAGTTTCTCTAAGGAGATTCAGTAGTAAAGCTGTAGCAGCTGTTCAAGAGTCTCGAGCCCAGTGCTGGAAGCAACCCAAGTGCCCATCAGCAAATGAGTGGATCAAGAAACTATGGTACATTTACATTTACATTTACACAATGGAATTCTATGCAGCAGAGAGAAAGAAGGAGCTTATACCCTTTGGGACAGCATGGATGGAACTGGAGAGCATTATGCTAAGCGAAATAAGTCAGGTAGTGAGGGACAAATACCATATGATCTCACCTTTAACTGGAACATAATCAACAAAAGAAAAAAGCAAGCAAAATATAACCAGAGACATTGAAATTAAGAACAACCTAACAATAGCCAGAGGGGAGGGGGAGGGGACTATGGGGAGAAGGGTTTTCAGGAACTACTATAAAGGACACAAAGACAAAACCAACAGGGAGGGTGGAAGCAAGGAAGGGAGGTGGGTTTGGATAGGGGGAGGGGAAAATGCAGACAACTGTAATTAAACAACAATAAAGTAATTTTTAAAAAAAGAGTCTTGAGCCCTCAGACACTGAGGGGACTATTAGGGGACTAGGAAACTTCAGACAATTGAAGATTCCCACCCTGGAGCAAAGGATAAGGGCTGAAAGCAGTACCAGTAATGTTCACTGAAAGGGACTGGCCCGTAGTATGCGAGAAGTTGACATTATGCAGGAAAATTTCAAAATATGAGTCCAGGTGACTTTTGAGTGTACCTTTATTAAAACTGGAAACAGTGAAACAAGTAAGAGCTCAAAAGAGAAGAAGCAAAGAGAGAGACTAGGTGAGGCTGCTTTGGCTCTCTAGAAAGGTTACAGGAAAGAAGTGAGCCTAGGAGAGGCTGCTGTTTGCTCACTGGAGAGTCAGAGAAACGGGGACCCTGAGGATATTTTCAGGGTTTTAGCCTGGAACAGACTGCTGCTGCACACTACTCCCCTGGTTGCGGGTCTCACGGTGCCCCTTAGAGTTTCGTGGGGTCCCTTAGAGTTTAGGAGATGCATGCCAGTGGGGGAGGAAGGGGAAGGAAAAGTGGAAGGTGCAGGCATGCTCACAGAAAAGAGAGTGCACCCTGTGTCCTACATCTTGAAAGTTTTAAGGGCAGCAGGTATGTAGAAGAGGCCTTAGGGAAGGATCTCAATATTCATCAGCTTTTCCAGGTGTCTTTCATTGTTGTGTCCTCCACTGATTGGTCAGCACCAGGGCAGGGTCATTAGTCATCACAGCTGGTTCTGGCATTGCAGGCCTTGTTTTGCTGCCTTTCTGGATCTACCGCTAAAATACTGAGGTCTAGATATTATCTCTAGGGAGGAAAGGTCAGGGGGTCTAAACCAATGGCCATCGATATGCCAGGGGAGGAAAGGCCACCTTGGGAGTGAGGTGTGGCTCCAGTTTTGCTTGTTGCTAGGCATCCCGGGGCTGTAAATTGCTCTCCCAGTTTGTTCAGCTATCCAGTTTGTTCAGCTACCTGTCTTAGTTCCCATTCCACTTGCCAAGGAATTTTCCTAGTTTCTTACTATCCTGCCTCAGTAAGATCTAAGTATTGTTTTTGTTTAAGATTTTATTTATTTATTTTTAGAGAGAGGGGAAAGGAGGGAGAGAAACATCCTTTGGTTGCCTCTCACACACCCTGGCCTGCAACCCAGGCATGTGCCCTGATTGGGAATCAAACTGGCAACCTTTGGTCCACAGGCCAGTGCTCAATCCACTGAGCCACACTAGCCACAGCCTAAGTATTGTTTTTGTTAGTGAATTTAATAAGGGGGAAAGGACATGTGAAAATCTATGGCCTTTTTCTCTTGGTGTCCTAAAATTTCTGTCTCACTGAGGGAAGCATACAAATTTTAATGTCTGTTTTTACGTGGTATGAGGGGTTTTCTAGAGAAGTGAAAACCCCCCAAAAGTGGCTAGATTCAGAGGCTGACAGACCATTTAACCAAGGGCTGTAAATTGTGACATGACTAGATAAAGGATAGGGAGTTGCTTGCGCTTCTATGAGAAGTAAATTTTGGGAAAGTGACTATGAAATACATGGAGGAAACTTATGGGAGATAAGGGTTATTTTAGTAAGGTTTGTTCACACAGATTCATTTGGTGTTGATTCTCTGCCTCCAGTGATAAGAATGTTCACTCTTCTCCCTGGTACCAAAAGGACACCTTTCTCATGGGAAATTTAGGCCTGCTTTTAGGCAGAAAGGGGTAAGGAAGGATGTTTCTCAAGTGACTTGAGCTTAAAATTATCAATATGCCCAAATAGCATATTGTAGGTGGCATGTTATAATCCCTTTCACGGGTCAGAGTTTTTTTGTTTCATTTTGTTTTTTTAAATATGTGGTCTGGCCATTATCCATTTGTATATTGAGTCTCTCAAATCCAAATTGCAGGTGTAGAGTTCAAATTATACTCTTCCTGACATAGACAACTCTATGAAACTTGCCTCACAATGTGGCAGTAGGAATTTACTTAGTCATGATAGTTAATGATTCTTCTGAGCGATATAGAGGCCAGTTTGAATTGTAATGAAAAGAAAGCAATGTAACCAATTAGTTTTCCCCAAAATATGAAAAAAATGATAGCCACATTTTAATCCTGCAAGGGGTATTTGAATTTCCCCAGTTAATACTTGACATCCCATATCCATCTCTAAAAGGTAGAATATTAAGCTTGATAAAATGGAGAGTTTTAGCCAATTATTTTGGGACAGTCCAGTAACTGAGCTTTCTTAGGACAGATTCTTTAGAAGCAGACCCTAAGCAAAAGATTTCAATGAAAATAATTTGAGAGGTGATCCTAGGAAGCATTGATAAGGAATTGAGGATGCTTCCTCTTGACAGGAAAAGGAGGAAATCTAGACCAGTTACATTAATTAGCAGGTTACCACTGGGGCAACTGAGGCTCAATGATGCTGGGAGCCTTAGGGAGTTGTCTTACCAGGGGGAGAAGCTGGTTATTTATTCTCTAATTCTTATCTATCTTTAGCTGAGAGTTGTCCCCATGGGTGTTAACTCCCCAGCACTTAGAGTCTGCTCTACACCTGGGCTGAGAAAAAGCCATCAGGCAGAGTTATGTGCTCGCAATAGGAAACTGTCTGCATGTATCGAAACAGTAAGTATTATAGGGATACGAGCATGGTACTACAGTGTCTTCTGCATAGGCCAAGAAAATGAGGACTCAGCTTCCTATCAAGTATGGAGATCCAAGAGAATTCAAAAGTACTGTTGCCTACCTTCTTTCTCCCTGTTGCCTACCTGTTGCCTACCTTCTTTCTCTTTTCCTTGTGGTTATGTGTATGTAGTAAATCCCAAAAAAGCTCCATAAGTCTGACTTCATTTTCATTTTCATCCCAATGGGCTCTGACCTGTTCTTTTGTTTTTTCAGAATTGATTGTGTCTGGGTATGGGAAGAAAAAAATCATATGCAACACAGTATAAAGCAGTAAAAGCAAAATCTAGTAATAGTGTTCCACCAGATCTGATATCCTAAGATGGACACATCTCTTTTGTCATTTTTCAGCCAGGAATGCATAACTTGAATCAAATCATGAGGAAACACCAGAGAAGCACAAACTGAGAAACATTTAATAAAATAGAATAGATTCCTTAAAGATGTCAATGTTATGAAAAGCAAAGAAAGATTAGGAATTTGAGATTAAAACATAACAGCTAAATGTAGTATGTGATCCTGGGCTCCATCCTCAAAGAAAAAAAAGTACCATGAAGGACATTATTGGAACAAAATCAGAATATGATTCATAGAATAAAATATCAGTGTTTAATTTTGAACTGGGTAACTATAGTGGTTACATAAGAGAATATCCTTTTTCCTAGGAAATACATACTAAACCATTGAGACAGAGGGCCAGAATGTATGCAAATATGTCTGTTCTAAAATGTGTTGTCTTTAAAGAGTTAAGTTGTTTTGAAACTCTTGAATTCAGGATGATTAAATAAACATTATGAGAATTAGCGCCCCTTTTGGTACAAACACACACACACACACACACACACACACACAAGATTGATTGTGGCAACTTTGCCTGAAGTCTCTTCTTTAGTAGGCAATATGCCAAGAGCATCGCATTAATCTTTCCTCAGCTTTAAAATATTAAATAAAACCAAGAAATGGACCCTAACCCTTGCCCAGAATGGAGCTTTACCTAACCAAGGGTTCTGCTTTGGGGGAGTTGAAGAGGAAATAGTCAAACAGATTTTCAATAAAACTGACTTTTTCCCAAGCTAGTAACTGAACCCTGGTGATATATTGGCAACTATATTTATTTCTGCTCACATAATTTGGTTGTCTGATCAGGTAGCATGATGAACTTTCAACATAAACAATAATTAAAGCAAGAAGGGATAAGAGTGAGAGTAGAACTCTTGGACAGTAGGTATACAAGTATTAGGGTGTAGTGGTTAAGCTCTGGTTCTATCAGGTGGACTGGGTTATAAACTTGGCTTCACCACTTACTGCATAAGAGTAGAATGTTACTTCTCTTAACCTGTTTTCACATCTGTAAAATGGAGAAAGTAGTAGTGCCAGTTTCCTATGGTTCTTAGAAAGGTTAAAAGGAATAATGTATGTGACTCCATTGGGATAAAGGTTATGTATATGTGTCTTAAAACCTAACATATTAGTGAGGGTTCAGTGAGGGAATAGAGCTACTATACATGTTATTGGACAAGAGACTTAAAACAGAGATTTGAGCTTACACAACTATGAGAGGAACAGAGGAAGTAAAGATCCGGAAGGGGAAGTTAAAGTAATAGTCACTATGCAATTTTCCTGAAGCCCTATTGTGGATGGACAAGCTGAAGCTTGCAGAAAACCTGAGAAGCAAAGCACATCCATCAGCCAAAGCGGGCCTGTGAAGGGGAAGCAATACCCCTCCATAGCTACAACCTCTGTGCCCACTCAGCTCCACTGCTGAGTGTCTGGTGGTTGGGCCTATGGCTGTTGTTGATCAGCAGGGCTAGCAGTTGGGAAGAAGAGCCTAGAGTCTGAAGAGCAAACAAGCTCAACCCACTGAATGTCTTGATGTTTGCTCATCACCAGGTGGGAGGATGAATACCTTCAGAGAGGTATGGCTAGTTTCACTTCTGCTTCTCAAAATATGAGCAAATTCCGCTGGTGGTCAGCTCTAATCCAGGAATCATACAGGGAAAGGAATTATGGGAAACACATTTCTCAGATTAGCCAAATTGACAGCAGAACAATTCAGCACACCCCAAATAATATTGGCTTTAAAAGTATAATTTATTTCTGTTAAAGAAGCCTAGAGGTAGTCATTCCACAGTGACAGGATTCTAGCTCTTTAGCTCTTTTTTTTTTTTTTAAATAAAGATTTCATTTATTTACTTTTTAGAGAGAGGGGGAAGGAAGGCAGAAAGTGAGGGAGAGAAACATCAATGTGCAAGAGATCAATTGATTGTCTCTTGCATACCCCTAACTGGGGAAACTGGGTCACAACCCAGGCATGTACCCTGACTGGGAACCAGACCTGTGACTTTTTGGGTTGCAAGCTGGCACTCAATCCACTGAGCCACACCAGCCAGGGCTCTTTAGATCTTTTTGCATTGCCACAGCAGGCAGCTTTACTTCATAGTTTAATGAAGCTCCAAAATTCATCCTCTCATTCTAGAGCAACAGTAAAAAGAAGAAAAGTAAAGTAGGGTTTGTCCATTTCTTTACAAAAATACTTCCTGGAAAAGTCACATAGCTGCAAGGGATGCTGAGAAATCTAATCCTTTACTTCAGGAAATCTTATATTCAGCTAAAACTGAAAAGAAGGTGGAAGCAAATAGGGGACAAATAGCTGTTATTGACACAGTACACTCATCCATGGGCTCCTTGGATATAGAGACTGTGTCCACACAGAGACTCTGTCCCTTTGAGACGTAACTCCAAAGTGCCATTTGGTTACTGCATGAAGCTCAAAGCCCAGAAACACTGAGTGATAGCCAGTCATCTTCATGGCATGACGTAGCCACTCATGGTCCAAAAACCCATAAACTAAAAGTTATTTGCCCTATCCTCTCATGCATACTGAATACATAATGTTGAAACGAGAATAAGATTATCTTAATTAAAATTCCAGTTAAATTTTTTTTTAAAAAGAAACTTGCACGATACTCATTGGCACTGGTCCACGGAAGTTATCAAACCCTGCTGGGCAAACATTACAAAGACTCTCAGGCCTGTGGATGGAGTTTTTTGATTAGCCTATCAGAGAGCCCTTGGTTCTGCTCTATGTGATGAACTCCTTTATTTACTATTGTTGTTATGGACTAAATTGTGAACCCCTCAAATTTGTTGAAGTCCTAACTCCCAATGTGACTGTATTTGGAGATAAAGCCTTTAGGGTCATGATTAAGGTTAAATGAAGTCAAAAGGGTGGCACCTTAATCCAGTATGGCTAGTGTTCTTAAGAAAGAGAAAGAGAGACATAAGGGGAAAGGCCACATGAGAGTACAGTGAGAAGATAGCTGTCTACACTCCAAGGAGCAGTGCCTCAGGATAAGCTAAGCCTACTAACACCTTGACCCTAGGCTTCTGGTCTCCAGAACTGTGAGAAAATAAATTTTTGTTGTTTAAGCCACTTAGTCAGTGGTACTTTGTTATGCAGCCCTAGAAAACTAATGCAATCCTTATGGTTCCTAGCTTTGCTATCTCAGAAGTTCCTCCATGCAGGTAACATAATTGTTTCCCATAGGAATTCATTTTTATTTACCTTCAGTGAACTCCCTGTCCTTAAATCATAGCCAAAGATCTTGGCTAGCCATCATTTCTTAAGAGCCTGACTACTATGATTTTGCTTATTAGTTATATTATTCTGCCCATCTATTTTTCTCTCAGTTTAATGGAGCTATCTAGAATCCTTTAAAACAGGCTTGGGTGGGAAGTAAGAACCTTAATCCACTCTGCCAGCCAGTTGATGCTTTTGTATGAAGAGGCACTAGTTTTATTTCCTGCTAAAGCTTCAGGGTTTTAGCCACTGCTTATAATTGCTTCGGTTTGGGGTGCAGAAGCAATCATCCTTTTCATCCTGCAAAGGCTCAAATTATCAACTTAGAATGCAGCCCTCAGAAAAACAGCAGCTCTTTCAACAAAGCTGTAGTCCCTTCCTTCTCTGCTTGTCTCTAGCCTGTAAGGCTTTGCTGAGTGTCAAGAAGCAGCCAGTAAATACAAAAATCATTAATATTTCCTATCATTTCCCCTAAAGCTACAACTTCAGTCAGCACGTGGTCTGCTTTCTAGGTGTGAGAATATAGCTGAATTGCCAAGCTATTAGAAAGAAACAAAAAATAGTATCCTCTCTTTGCTCCACTGCCCAGAAAAAGTACTCACCAATTGCAGTTCTTTGCTATGGGTAGAAACTTAGTGGCACACCTACTTGCGAGGGCAGCTAGAAAATAAAGGCTTTATTCTTTTTTAAAAAAGTTTTTCAATTAATTTTTAGAGAGAGAAAAAAAAAGAGAGAAACATCAATTTGTTGTTCTACTCACTTATGCATTCATTGGTTGATTCTTGTATGTGCCCTGACTGAGGATTTAACCTACAACCATGGTGTATCAGCATGATGCTCTCTAACCAACTGACCTACCTGGCTACGGCAATAAAGCTTTTATTCTAGGGAGCCAAATGCTAGCTAAAAATTGAGAGTTTTATTATTAAGGGGGAGCCAAGAACAGATATCTGATGACAAATGGCAGTCTAGGTTATGGCATGTGAATCATATAGCACAGTGTCTATCATATAGTTGAAAACTCAAGAAATGTTAACTATTTGTGTCAGAACATGGTCCAGGGACAACTCTACACAAGGTGCCTTGTTTCACTCCTACTCAGAGAATTTTTTTAACAGACTGGTTGTTTTTCTCAGTAGTTTTAAGAATAGCAAAATTGAACAACAGTACAGAGAGTTCCCATATACTCCTGCCCCCACATATCATAGTCTCCCCCACTTTCAATAAATAATCTTTTATGTTCATTATATAGAAGTGAAACTTAACATTCCACTTCTTAATATTCTTCTATTATCACTAGCACAAAAAAGAAACCTACACTGGTATTTTGAATATAAAGCTAATTCACTACAACTTAAAGAAATCTTAGAGTTCAAACAGCACACATAAAACATAAAGTGAAATTTTAAGGAATATAACAATGTTCTCTATACTTTCTTAAGTTTATATTATTAGCATATTTCATGAATGTTAAATAATAAAAGCAAAGCACAGATCAGTAGTATATTTATTATACCTCTGAGGATACGTGCAGTATAAGTATATTCTATGTTATACTATTCTACTTGGAGAGCAAATAAAAATTGATACTGATTTAATAACACAAAGAACAGCATGTTTAAATTTGGCCAAATCTTTGGTGATAGTAAAAAAAAGATTTAGTGATTCTTAACTGGTTACAATCACGGGATAACATTTCAGGAACCATGGGAAGTATTACCCTAGTCCTATTCCACATCTCAAAAACTCTTCTCTCTGTCCTTTGCCATATGAAAATTCCTTCAAAAAGAGGTAAAGCCTTTAATTTCACAAAGGTTTTAAAGAAAGAAAGAAATACTATTAGAGACCAAAGATAGTGACCTTAATGAAAAAGTGTTGCTGCCAAGCAAGGAACCCATTTGGGCACTCTAACAAGGCTTTTGGAAATGAGGCTTGAGGGAGGAAAAATAAATAGTCTTTGAAGTCAAAAGATCATAAGCTATATCTGCCCATATCAGGAAAGCAATTCTCTGAGTGATATCACTGACTACTGATCCTTGGGTTTATCAGTTGTGTAAGCACTGAGCTGGCTGGAAGTGACCTACTGTGAATTTGGTGCCCATCGCAAGATCATGGCATGCAACTGCTTCTACTGAATAGGTTACAATCCCGTTGGGATCAGAGTTTCTAACTTTTATTTGACATGAATCAGGGTTATTTTACTCAGTCAAGTCTGCATGAGGGTCACAGGCTAGGTTTTTAGATCTATTAGGTGAAAGTTTTTTTAAAGTAAAAGATAAATGCAATGAAGTGTGGGAGTGGCAAACCAGTGACGGCATATAAAAAACCGATGATAGATCCTGTTATATTTTGTCTGAAAGAGAAAGGAAAATAAGAATTTAACAAAATTTCAATAATTTAAATAGTAAGTGAGCCAATAGCACTTGTAGATGTGTGGCAGTGAGTAGGCAAACCTAAGTAGAAACAAGCAGCAGCAAGGACAATCACTCCCTATTAGAATATGAGACATTCCCTAGAGCTATCTCTCTTGCAGGTTTCCATGTTGCCTGAATTCCACCAATAGTCTTTTCTTTACCTCCTTAGGTGTTTTTGATATTTAAGAATCTATTTTTAGCCCTGGCTGATATGGCTTAGTGGATTGAGTGCTGGCCTGAGAACTGAAAGGTCATGGGCTCGATTCCACTCAGGGCACATGCCTGGGTTTTAGGCCAGGTCCCCAGCTGGGGATGTGCAAGAGGCAACTGATCAATGTGTCTCTCTCACATTGATGTTTCTCTCCCTCTCTTTCTCCTTCCCTTCTTCCCTCTCTAAAAATAAATAAATAAAATCTTTTTTAAAAATCTGTTTAAAAAAAGAATCCATTTTTAAATTATGAATGCCTTAGAAAAGAATAACATTACTAGAAATTAGCTAACTAAGGAGTTAAAAAAATAAAAGATATCGAAGAGTAGAGAAACTTGAAAAGGATGAACACATTACAAGGGAAAGATGCCAAATACAAACTTCATGATCCAATCTACAACTTTCCTGTAGTTAAATTGCATTCTTGAATTACTGTTGTTTTCATGTTGTTTAAGTTTCAGGTCCTACCCCTAATTTAATGTCAGAGTAATTTCTTTAGTCACAAAGAACAAGGTCTTTTCTGACTTCAAACCAAGGAGACTCCTTTGTCCCAAAGGGTTGCTCTTTGGGTTAGGTACTCAGAACCCAACTTCAACTCAGTTTTGAAGAATTTCTTAAACTAAATTCTCATATTACTGGGCAAAATTTTCTAAAATCTGCTTTTTTAACCCTCTTAATTTTAAAGATTTTTAAAAATTCCTTCAAATTTGCACTACAAATTTCAACTGCAACTGAGATTTCTTTCTTCCACTCTTTTCAATATGAGGTAATGAACTCAAAATTATGTTGGTCCCCATTTTGCAAAAGGCTTCTGCCTGGGCAAGAAGTTATAGGGAGTTGGAAAAGATGTAAATTACTACTTTTATCACAGGGAGACCTACTCTTGCACCAGGATTTTATTTTCAGATTTCATTTACATCTAAATGTGGAATAAAAAGTTAGGCCAGTCAGAAAACTCCACCCTTCCTCCCCATTGGAGAAATAAAAGTAGAGGGGGGAGAAATCATTTTCCACTTGATATTTACTAAGTTGGAAATCAGAGTCTAAGAACATGGTAGCTTTCCCTTTTTCTGTCATGAGTTTTCACACTAATTTAGTTCTTGATGCTCACTAACAACAAAACTCCTGCAGAAAAAAACAAAACAAAACAAAACCCCAAAACCCTGTCATAGGTTTGCCTTTGGAGCCTGACAGAAAAGTGAGACATGACAGCACTTGAAGGTGAGAAAGGAGGAAAGGACAACATGGGCTGGCACTGAGACAAGGCCCTGTGTCTCGGCAGCCTCTTGAGGCCCATGTATGGGTTCTCAACAAGCTATCATAACATTCTGAATTTACTTTCTATGATCACGAGTCTTCCACTCATCTCCCAGGGTATGCCTAAGCATTCAGATAGTTGTTGGAGATGAGAGATTTGTGGTCAGTGATTGGCCTCCTCACTAAAACTGGGCCAAATAATCTCTATGGAGGACCTGCTTTCTGACCTCCAGTCTTCCCCACGGAAGGAAGGAACTTTCTCATTTTTCAAGGTATCATTATTAGTTGTATTTAGGTGGGTGCTTAGCAACCTTCACTGTTGGGTTTCTTTAGTCCTTTATCTTTTCATGAAAACAGTAGCTTCTGGGACTAGGGAGAAGGGTGGGATAAAAACAAAACAACAATAAAAACTCAAGGATTAACCTATTTTCTCTAGTATTTTGTACATGCAAATTCCCATTAATTTTTTATAGACATCTAATATATATATAAAATATATATAATATATATAATAGAAAATACAACCTAAGTGATTTTTATTGTATATCTGTTCATATGCTTTATAGAGATTTTTAAATGTTCCTGAAATATGATAATAGCAAAGTCTCTAGGGTTTGATAATGAGTTCATTGGGACTCCTTTCTTTTTTTTTTTTTTAATAAATTACTTTATTGTTGTTCAATTACAATTATCTGCATCCTCTTCCCTCCTCTCCCCCCACCCCCTCCAACCCGACCTCCCTTCCTTACCCCCTCCTCCCCTTTGGTTCTGTCCATGTATCCTCTATAGTGGTTCCTGAAAACCCTTCTCCTTATTGTCCCCTCCCCCTTCCCCCCTGGCTATTGTTAGATTGTTCTTAATTTCAGTGTCTTTGGTTATGTTTTGCCTGCTTTTTGCTTTTGTTTCATTGGGACTCCTTTCTTAGATCACAAGAATCTAGTTTCTGACTATTCCTGATTGCAGACTAGGATGAGTTTGTTTTTAGTTTATGTTGTTTTGGTATTGTACTTTAAATCTTCAAACAGTTACCAATTTGTTTCAATTTGCTAACTTCAAAAATCAATTAGCAAATATTTCTCTACCAACTTCTTTTAACACATTTTGTGAAGGTAAGCTAGGCAGAAGGCAAGCTTCCTCTAGTAAGTGGCTTAAACTCTGGTTGGGGAGATTGGATAGTAGGCATTCTATTATCCTTTGTTCACTTGGGTTGATGCACCCTTTGAGGCAGCAGGGGTTCCCTTCCTCTTTGTCTCTGCATAGGTGCAGATTTTTTGAAAAAAAAAGATAAGTCTCTCACATAGAGATATGAGAAACACTTTATACACAAATTATTTGTTTACTAATATGAGAAAACACTTAAGATGTTGTGATAGAACTCAAGAGTTAAAGATTTTAGCCTTAGTTGATAAGCTTAAGTTACTAATGCATGTGGAAGCTGTTATTCCAGGAACTGAAATACAGGACCATGTGACTCCAGGAGATGCACCAGAAATTCAACCTTTGTGCCCCAGGTCAGGGCACAATCAGGGAGATGATATCTGGAAAGGAACACAATGCAAATAAAGAATTGTTGATCAACAGATAAAGAAGTTATAGGAAAACTGCTGTCTATTTTGTTTCTGATAGTGACAGGCAGCACAAATGCCACCTTTTCCAGTTTCAGTTGGAATAAACAAAAAAGATTATTGGATATACTTTTAATAAATTGTTATAATGTTGTGATTATCTGATCACATAGAGATATTCACTTTTTTCTTTGACTAGGCAATTTTATAACTCTTTAGAGTAGCAATACAAATAATTCTTGTGCACAGCCATGCAAATGAATTCTGTCTGATGGGATGACAACTCCCTCTCTTAAGAGCCAATATTGAAACCGTTTGAAAATTCATTTCAATGTTCCTGATCAATAAATGTCTGTTGTTTGGATTTGAAAGTGGAAAAGCTGGCATTCATGCTGCCTGTCACTATCAGAACCAATAAGTAGAGACAAGGATTGAATCTTTATGGGTGGTTTATTCAGATGCAGGCGGTCTGAGTCATCTAATAGCTCATCTCAAGCTGACCATTTTATAAGAAGAAAAGTGGAGGTAAGGGGTTGGGAAAAACATTAATCCAATAAGGGTTGCAGTCCAGATATTTTCCTAGTATTTCTTCATCTCCTCATCAACAATTGTTTATCTGTGTCCCTCCCTGGAACATAATGGTGCACATACCATTCAGATATCATCTTGCAGACCCCCTGAGGCACAAAGGTCAAATTGCCTGGGGACCTTCTGGAGTCCTATAGGTCAGTATTCCAGTTCCTGGATCAACAGCTTTCCACATGCATTAATCATGTAAGCCTATCAACTATGACTGAAGCTAAAATCTTTAACTCTTGAGTTCCCCATCAGATTCTCCTTTGAACCTATTGTATCGTCTTACCTGTTTTCTCCTTAAATTTAAGAGTTAGTAAAATCTTTGGTATATGTTATTTCATATTTTTATGAGATTCATGATTTTTATCATTTAAAAAATTATCCCATATGATATTTTATCTCTGCTTCTCACCGTTCATTTGCTTCATTCTTGTCTCTTTCATCAGATTGATATTCTCTGCTTTCCCATGTACATGGGGAAAAGGCCCTCTCAGCTCCAAAGTTATAGAAACTTCTTTTTAAAAAGATTTTAGTTATTTATTTTTAGAGAGAGAGGAAGGGAAGGAGAGAGAGAGAGAAATATCAATGTATGGTTGCCTCTCATGCACCCCTACTGGGGATGCAGCCCGCAAGCCAGGCATGTGCCCTAACTGGGAATCAAACCAGCAACCCTTTGGTTCTCAGTCCCACACTCAATCCACTGAGCTACACCAGCCAGGGCTAGACACTTCTTTTATGTATCCATTCAACAAAAATGTATTAGGTATTTACTATGTCAGATAACTCCTGCTCCAGCACCACCAACCAACAGATTAACATTTTAGTGTTCCCAAACCCATTCGTGGAAGATAGAGTCTTATTGACTCAGCTAACTCATGTATCCACTCTGATCAGTTATGCTTAAAGGGCAAAAAAATCACATAGTCTACTCATGTAGTAGAAAATTCCTGAGAAGATGGCTGGATAAAGTAGACAAATGGAGTACATTTTTTCTTCAAATATGAAATGTCAAATTTAATTAATACAGTGTTAGATATATACTGCTTAAATTCCAGTTGGAGTAAACTGCAATACAGTTCTTGCACTAACTGCCAGGAGTTAGTGTAGATCCTACAGGTTAGGAGCTCATCGCTCCACAAACTGCCCTTTCTTCAGTTGCCAGCCACAAATCCTGGAGGTCCTTAGCCCACCTGCACTTTTGACAGACTTGGCTACAATTTCAGGGGTTTCTATAACCTTCTAAGGTTTGATAATTCACCAGAACAACTCAGGAAAATGGTCTACTTATGATTAGTTTTATAATAAGGGATATAACTCAGAAGCAGTCAAATGAAGACACGTCTAGGAGCTTCCAGTCAAGATGGAGGTATAGGTAAACACTCTTTGCCTCCTCGCACAACTACAGAAAAATTACAGCCAGACCATAAAATCAAAAACACCCAGAACCATCAGAAAACCGAGCTGTATGGAAGTCTGACAACCAAGGATTTAAAGAAGCCACATTCATTCGGACAGGTAGGAGGGGAGGAGACATGGAGATGGGCAGAGAGTCGTGGAGATGTGGTGTGGTACAGAGAGGCACCAGAAGGGGTGGTCCCACATTCATGTGTGGTGGATAAAAATTGGGAGGGATACCTTGGAGCAAGGGGTCCCAGCCCCAGGCAGACCACACAGCCCAGGGTTCCAGTGCTAGGAAGATAAATCCTCATAATTTCTGGTTATAAAAACCAGTGGGGTTTGGGCTGCAGAAGAAACTGCCAGATTTTCAGGTGACTCTGCTTATAGTGCCCGCACAGACTCAGAACTTATACAAACTCACCCCCTCTGGGATTCAGCACCAAGGGCAACAGCTGGAAGGGCACCAGCCATAAATGAGGAATAAATGAAGTGACTGGAAACAAGAGAAGTGCTGGGCAGACCCTCAAAAGCCAGGTAGCAGCATTATCCCCTCTCTAAGCTCCCACCCCTGCCACAGAGCCACAAAATGGAGAAACAGTTTGCCCCACCCTGATGATTACCTAAGGTCCCACTGCACACAATTTATAGATGCATTTTTCTACAACAGGCCACACTACTAAAACATGGAGTCAAAGCAGCTCTACCTAATACACAGAAACAGGCACAGGGAGGCTGCCAAACTGAGGAGACAAAGAAATATGGCCCAAATGCAAGAACAGAACAAAACTCCAGAAAAAGAACTAAACGAAACATAGATAACCAACCTATCAGATGCAGAGTTCAAAAGACTGGTTATCAGGATGTTCAAAGAACTCACTGAATACAGCAACACCATAAAAAAGACCCAGGAGGAAATGAAGGATACATTAAGTGAAATAAAGGAAACTCTACAGGGAACCAACAGTGGAGAGGATGAAGCCAAAATTCAAATCAATGATTTGGAACATAAGGAAGAAATTAGCATTCAACCAGAATAGCAAGAAGGAAAAAGAATTTTTAAAAAATGAGGATAGTATAAGGAACCTCTGGGACAGCTCTGAAAGCACCAACATCAGAATCATAGGTATGCCAGAAGGAGCAGAGGAAGAATGAGAAATTGAAAACATAAGGAAAGAAAACTTCCCTAACCTAACAAAGGAAAGAGATGTACAAGTCTAGCAAGTACAGAGAATCCCAAAGAAGTTGGACCCAAAGAGGAACACACCAACACACATCATGATTAAAATGCCAAAGGTTAAAGACAAAGAGAGAATCTTTAAAACAGCAAGAGAAAAGCAAAAAGTTACCTACAAAGGAGTTCCCATAAGACTGTCAGCTGATTTCTCAAAAGAAACTTTGCAGGCAAGAAGAGACTGTCAAGAAGTATACAAAGTGATGAAAAGCCAGGACCTACAACCTAGATTACTCTATCCAGAAAAGCTATCATTTAGAATGGAAAGGCAGATAAGGTGCTTCCCAGATAAGGCAAAGCTAAAGAAGTTCATCATCATTAAGCCCTTATTATATGAAATGTTAAAGGGACTCATTTAAGAGAAAGAAGATCAAACCTATGAAAAATAAAATGGCAACAAATTCAGAGATATCAACAACTGAATCTAAAGAACAAACTAAGCAAACAACCAGAACAGGAACAGAATAATAAATATGGAGATCATTTGAAGGGTTATCAGCTGGGAGAGGGAAGGGGAAGAATGGGGAAAAGGTGCAGGGATTAAGAAGCATAATTAGTACGTACAAAATAGATGGGGAATGTTAAGAATCATATAGGAAATGGAGAAGCCAAAGAATTTATATGCATGTCCCATGGACATGAACTAAGGGGGGGTGGATTGCTGTAGGGAATCAGGGTACTGGGTGGAGGGCGGCAAAGGGAGAAAATTGGGACAACTGTGATAGCATAATCAATCAAATATTTTTAAAACAAGACATGTCTAGGGTGAGGTCTGGGAGGGAATGCAGAGCTTCTGTGCCCTCTCCAGATGGAATCCAGGTGAGTCATCCACCGGCACATCAATGTGGTCACCAACCAGGAAGATCTACTGAGCTTTAGAGTCCAGAGTTTTTAGTGGGTTTCATTAAGTGGGCATGATTGATTAAGTAAATCACTGACCAAATGATTGAACTCAATCTCCAGCCCCTTTGCCTCCCTGGAGGTCAGGCTGATTCAAAGTCCCAACTATCTAATCCTCTAATCTCATTCTTGGCCTTTCTGGTGACCAGGTCCCATCCCAAGGCTATAGAGGCCTACCATAAGTCACTCCAATAGCACAACAAAGACACTGCTTTCACTTGGGAAGTTCCAAGGATTTTGAATCTCTCTGCCAGGAACCAGGGACGCAGACTAGACATATCTTTATTATGCCATAATTTATATTTATTTATTTTGTGTTAAATACTGTAAGAGTTCAGGTGCCTATTTCTCATAAGGGGTTACTGGCTGAGATAAAATGAGCTATCTTTTAGGAATAGAAATTCTAAGAGCTCGAGAGGAGGCCAGGTAAAGCAATTCAGGTGAAAAAATTTTTAAATCTCATTGTTTTAATATGACATACTGGTAAAAAAAAAAAAGCAAAATATTTTGTTTGACTGAAATGAAATTTTGTGTGAAAGATAAGGTGCGAAATGCACCTGGAGCTCAACAGTAAAGGATTGTGAATATCAGGCTAATGACTTAAAAATTATCCTGTTGATAGGTTTTCTGAGGCATAAATGAGACAAAGCAATATTTTAGGAAAATCAGGCTGACAGCACTACGTAGCTTGAATTAGAAGAGGGAAATATGAGAAGATTTGAGAGTGTCAAAATATAATTTTCAAAGAGTATAATTTTTTTTATTCTCACCGGAAGACTTAGTTTGCTTTGTTGCTTTTAAAGAGAGAAGGAAGGAGAGAGAAAGGGAGAGAGAGTACATGGATGCAAGAGAGAAGCATCAATTGATTGCCTCTTGTAAACGCCTGGACCATGGACCAGCACCCAGACCAGAATTGTACTGTCCAGATCAAGAAACATATGTGTCCTGTCCGGAATCACATGTGTCCAGACAGAGGATCAAACTTGCAACCCAGGTATGTTTCCTGACTGGGAATCAAACTCATAACTTTTTGGCTATGGTACAATGCTACAACCAACTGAGCCACACCGGCCAGGGTGTAAAGAGTATAATTTTTAGCCCTGGCCAGCATGGCTCAGTTGGTTGGAGTATTGTCTCGGAACCAAAGGTTTGCCAGTTCAATTTCCAGTCAGGGCACATGCCCAGGTTGAGGGCTCGACCCCCTGGGCTCTAATCAATAGTAAATATTAAGTTACACAAAAGTATGTGCCCCTAAAAAAATTAAGTAATTCTGGGTAGGAGGAATTTGTTAGACATTCAAGAAACATTTTTTGGTCTTGTTTCTGAATTTTGAATAATATTTCTTGATAGTCTACCTTATAATCATAAAAATTCTGGAGATTAGTCTTGATAACATAATTTTAAAAGCTGGGTTTGTAGATTATAGTTGAACCTGATTCATTTATGTGTATGGTTTTCACAGATTAAGAACCATACCAGTTCCTTCATGGTAGACTTGTCACAACAAATGAAATGAGATTTATCCCATAATATGACATTCCACAGTAGCTCTGATTGGGCAATTCATTTGTTTAATTGCATCTTGATAGGTAGTTGTGTAACAGGGTGGTCAGGCTAGATAGCTGGGGAGCGGGGGAGACCCAATCTGGGAGAAACCTCCATCTGTGAGAGCCAGCACCTCCCCCACAGAATGGCGGGGAGAAAGGCAGAGGTGGAAGATTAAAACAGCCTCAGCAGAAGGAGACTGCCTGAGGTAACTGTAAACAAGCCAGTGTGTATTGCCCCAGCAACTGAGCAGATGCAGCATGACACAGCAGGGGATGGGCTGTGGGAGAAGGCTGCTGCCTGAGGCAACAGTAAACAGCATGCGTGGCCCTGGCAGCAGAGCAGCTCATGACCCAGCTAGAGGGAGCTTGTACCAAGGCTGCATAAGGCTGAAACAATCAAAACACACGTGTATGGTGGAGGTCAGCAAGCCAAAGCAGGGGCTGGACACTCTGCCCCTAATGTATGCATCTGTGCCTGGCTGTGAAACTTCTGCCCTTGTGGAACATGGTGGCTGGAAGTGGGGCAAAGATGACATGGCCAAAATTGGCCCACATTGGTTGAAAAGCTGAACATCCCCACAGCACATGGGATTTGGGGAAAGGACTGAAGCCTCACTCTCTTCCCTCTTTTGTGCCCCCTGTTGGGGAGTGCTCATCAGATTATTCACAGGACTAGCAGATGCCTGGCCTGCTCTGGGGTTAGGCCTTGCACAGTGGAAAGTCTGCTCGCAGAGGTGGAGTCCCACATTGGGACATGCCTCACTAGGTGCCAGCTCTTGGGACACTGTGCAACACACTACACAGGTCCTAGACTGCTTCTGTTCTCTCACATGGAGAGCAGCACACAGAGGCTGGGAGCAGCACATGGAGGAACAAGCTAGGAATGTCCCTCAGCCCCAGAGGTGCAGGCAGCCTTGCACACCAGGGCCACATGGATGGAGCTTCCCCTGCAAGACCATCTGGAGTGATCTGGCAGTGCACCCCAGGAGAGAGTGAGCTGCAAGACAATGGTGATGCTAGAACCCACAATTGTGCACCAGAGAAAGAGAGAGAGCCTGAGGATGGAGACTGGTTTGTGTAACCATCTTGAACTCCAAAAGGACAGATATATAATAATGGGGAACATCTGGGCATGGATTTGGATTTCAGTTTCTCTGGGAACATGGGAATTTCTGTGCTTTGCAGAAGAGGTTGGCTTACAGCAGGAATGCTCTCAGGTCCCCCAAATTGGGTACCCTGTTAATAAAAGCCTCTTTCCTTGCCCACAAATATTCATGTTATGCTTGTACATGGTGGCAGGTGACCAGACCCAAGGCTGCCCAGTTATAGTTGTATACATTCTTACAGAATGTATGTACATTACTATATTGGCATGAAAAATAATGAGATTCAGCAGAAGTATTTGGTTTTGAATGCTGTAGGGTCTACGGGAGAATGAAATAGCATTTAGAGAATGTTTTATTTCGGTTTTTGAAAGCATGGTCTACTACATTTGGGATTGGAGATAGAATTTGAAGAAAGAGAAAAGGCTTTCTGATATATTCAACAGAAAATAGAACATTATGAACAATACAACAATATTGCCCCCAAAATAAAAGTCCAATATTTGACTATTAGACCTTCCTCATCAGTTCATTCAGTTCTATGTAGATCATGTTCCACAAGATATTAGGATGTAAGTTTTCACAAAGTCATGGCTTCTGTTCCAAAAATAATCTGTATCAGTCCTCTTATACAGACTGACAGTGTATGAACAATGCTGGTTCAGAAGCCTTACCAATGAGTCTCTTCATTGCATTAATAATAATTAGTGTAACTGGTACAGTCCTGTTCATGAGGCTCTGAAGCTGTCCTTTTTTTTTCCCCGCCCTTAACAGTGAAGAATGTTACTTGTGCAAGTCAGAATCTGATACCAATTAAATGGTGACAGCTTTGCCAATAAACAAGAATATGCTCTTCCATGGCTAAGAGGGGAGACAGCCACAGTCGACAGGTCCCAAAGACCCAATTTGTACTTGTAGCTTATGGCAAAGCCCTTAGGCAATCATGAGAGGAAAGTAGGAATCATATGTTGATGATGAGATCATATGGTTCTGATTACCTAGTAACACTAGCCAATAATATTAGAAGAGAATAAAATTGCTTGTAAGATAAAACATAAAAATTCTGTCAAATATTTAACAGTGTTTTCTGAAATAAGAATATATCATGAGCAGTGAGGAGGACATTGACAAATGTTCTTCCAGATAAAGTACACACAGTATCTGAAACATATTCATATTAATAATATTTTACCTGTTGAAAATTAATCAAGGAAAGGTGCTCAGCATCACTACTCATCAGGGAAATGCAAATCAAAACCACAATGAGATATCACCTCACATCTGTTAGGATGGCTATCATCAAAAAGACAAAAGATAAGTATGGGCAAAGATGTGGAGAAAAGGAAACCCTATACATTGTTGGTGGAAATGTAAATTAGCATAGCCATTAGGAGAAAAAGTATGGAGGTTCTTCAAAAAATTAAAAATATGACTACTATATGATCTAGAAACTCTTCCTCTGGGTATATATCCAAAGGAAATGAAATCAGTATCTTGTACTCTCATGTTCATTGCTGCATTATTTGCAATAATTGAGATTGTAAACAATGTAAGTGTCCATCAACAAATGATGGATGAAGAAATTTCCATACACGCACACATAATAGACTACTATTCAGCCTTAAAAAAAGAAACAAATAATGCTATTTGTGGCAACATGGATGAGTCTAGAGGACATTATGCTAAGACACAGAAATAAGTTAGACACAGAAAGAAAAACTGCACCACAATCTCATATGTGGAATACTAAAACATCAAAGTCATAGAAGCATGTGGTAAGAACAGTGGTTATCATGGGTGGGGAGGTGAGGGATATAGGAAAATGTTAGTCAGAGTGCACAATACTGTAGTTATGTAAAATGAATTAATTCTAGAGATATAAAGTATCACATGGTGACTATAATTAATAATACTGTATTGTATACTTGAAATTTGCTAATAAAGTAAGTCTCAGCTATTTTTCATATACACACAGGTATCTATATGAGGAGGTGGATATGTTAATTAGCTTGACTGTAATAATTTTATTAGATGTATATATATCAAAACATCATGTTGTACACCTTAAATATATGTAATTTTTTATTTTAAAAAGTTTTAAAGATTATATTTATTTACTTTTAGACAGAAGGGAAGGGAGGGAGAAAGAGAAGGAGAGAAATAGCAATGAGCAAGAGATACATCATTTGGTTGCCTCTTGCATTCCTCCAATCAAGGACCTGGGCATGTGCCATGATGGTTAATCAAACTTGCAACCATTTGGTTTGCAGGCTGGATCAATCCACTGAGTCACACCAGCCAGGAAAACAAATTAACCAAAGGAAAGGTACACTTCTGTATTGACTGAGAAGCTCTTCCTATATTAATCATACCAAAAAATTTTTCATTTTTAGCTTTTCTCATTTAATAAGGTAAAAGAACAAATCTTTGTGATTGACAAGGGGTTCCCTGGGAAACCACTAAGACAGTATAAGTGTAAAGACATCATGAGATTTTTTTTTTAAATATAGGTTTTGATCTTGGAAAAAAAACTATCAGAGGAGATGTGGTCACTTGATTAAGGATCCTCGTGCCTTAGAGCAATTAATGACTATAGTGTGGCTACCTGTTAATTAAAGTGTGAATAAGGTAATTTAAAATAAACATACAAGGTAACACAACTGCAAGGAACCTTAGCTTTTTTAGAAGTGAGATGGTAAAAAATAAAGTACAACTTCTGGCCAAGATGGAGGCATAGGTAGATATGTTTCACCTCTTCACACAACCAAAAGAAGGAAACAACCAATTTAAAAACAAAAAACAACCAGAACTGCCATAAAATTGAACTTTATGGAAGTCTGACAACCAATGAGTTAAGAAGAAAATTCATCCAGATGGGTAAGAGGATGGATCCCACATTTGGGTGTGGGTGAAGTGGGAGGAAAAATCAGGGAACTAGACAGACCGTGCAACCCAGGGTTCCAGCACCAGCAAAATAAAGCCTCAGAACCTCTGGCTGTAGAAACCTGTGGGAGTCATGGTGGTAGGAGAAACTGCTAGTCTCTTGAAAGTGGGGTGAGAGCTGAGCAAGCAATATTTTCCCCTCTCTGACCCCTCCCCTACATACAGCACCATAACACAGCAAAGTGGCTTGCCCCACCCTGGTAAATATCCAAGGGTCCACCCCTTACAATGTAACAGGTGCACTGAGACAAAGAAAAATGGCCCAAATGAAAGAACAGATAAAAATTTCAGAAAAAAGAACTAAGTGACAAGGAGATAGACAACCTATCAGATGCAGAGTTCAAGACACTGGTAATCAGGATGCTCACAGAAATGATTGAGTACCACTGCAAAATAAAGGAAGAAGTGAAAGATATACAAAGTGAAATAAAGCAAAATATACAGGGGATCAATGTGAAGGGAAGGGAACCAAGACTCAATTAAATGATTTGGAACAAAAAGAAGAAATAAACATTTAATCAGAACAGAATGAAGAAACAAGAATTCAAAAAAATGAGGAGAGCCTTAGGAACCTCTGGGACGACTTTAAATGTTCCAACATCTGAATCACAGGGGTGCCAGAAGGAGAAGAGGAAGAACAAGAAATTGAAAACTTATTTGAAAACATAATGAAAGAAAACTTCTCCAATCTGGCAAAGGAAATAGACATACAATTCCAGGAAGCTCAGCGAGTCGCAAACAAGTTGGACCCAAAGAGGAACACATCAACACACATCCTAATTAAAATGCCAAAGCTTAAATATAAGGAGAGAATCTTAAAAGCAGCAAGAGAAAAGCAGAGAGTTACCTACAAAAGAGTTCCCATAAGACTATCAGCTGATTTCTCAAACCTTTGCAGGCTAGAAGGGACTGTCAAGAAGTATTCAAAAAGATGAAAAGCAAGAACTTCCATCCAAGATTACTCTGTCCAGCAAAGCTATTACTTAGAATGGAAGGGCAGATAAAGTGCTTTCCAGATAAGGTAAAGTTAAAGGAGCTCATCATCACCAAGCTTTTATTATATGAAATGTTAAAGGGACTTATCTAAGAAAAAGAAAATCAATACTATGAACAGTAAAACGTCAACAAACTCACAACGATCAACAACTGAGCCTAAAACACAAAAACAAACTAAGACAAGACAGATTCACAAAAATGGAGGTCATATGGAGGGTCATCAGCAGGGAGGGGTAGGAGAGCGAATGGGAGAAAAGGTACAGGGAATAAGAAGCATAATTGCTAGGTACAAAATAGGCAGGGGAGGCTAAGAATAGTATAGGAAATGCAGAAGCCAAAGAACTCATATATATGACCCATGGACATGAACTATGTTGGGGGGGGTGCGCAGGGATGCTAGAGTGAATGGGGTATCAGCTAAAAGGGGATAAAAGGGAGAAAAAAGAATGGGACAACTGCAATAGCATAATCAATAAAATATACTTTAAAAAAGTAAAGTACAGCACAAAGCACAAATGTTATTTCAGTGAGATAACAAACCTCTCCTATTAGAGCAGAAGGTGAAAAATAACTTCATTTCTTGCAGAAACAGAAAAATCTATCCTAAAATTCACATGGAATCTCAAGGGATCTCAATAGCGTAAACAAGATTGTAAAAGCAGAACAAAGTTGGAGGACTCATACTTCCTGATTTCAAAACTTACTACAAATCTACAGTAATCAAAACAGTATGGTAATTACATAGAGACAGATATATAGACTAATATAATATAATAGAGAGCCCAGAAATAAACCTTCACATACATGCTCAAATGATTTTTGACAAGAATGCCAAATCATTCAATAGGGAAAGGCTAACTTTTCTACTAATGATGCTAGGAAAACTGAGTATCTACATGCAAAATAATGACATTGGATCTTATCATACACAGGAATTAACTCAAAAAGGATAAAAACCTGACAGCTAAAACTACAAGACGTTTAGGAGGAAATATGGTGGAAAGCTTAATGACATTAGATTTGAGAATAATGTCATTGATTTACACCAAAAGCACAGACAAAAACAAAAAATAAATTGCACTATATCAAAATTTAAACTTCTGTGAATCAAAGGAAACAATCAACAAAATGAAAAGGCAACCAATGGAATGGAAGAAAATATTTACAAATCATATATCTGATAAAGGGTAAATATCCAGAATACATAAAGAACTCTTATAACTCAAGAAAAAAAGAATCCAATTTTTAAAAATGGGAAAAGAATGTGAATAGATATTTCTCCAAAGAAGATGTTCAAATTGCCAACAAGAATATGAAAAGATCCTTGACCTCACTGATCATTAGAGAAATTCAAATGAAAAATAAAAACCAGTATTATATCATCTTAGACACATTAAGATGGTTGGTATCTAAACAAATGAAGCAATACAACAAATGAAGCAATAAATACAAAACCAAACAAAATACATGTTTGGTGAGAATGTAACAAAATTGGAAGCCTTGTGTACTTTTGGTGGTAAATTAAAATGGTACAGCTGCCTTGGAAAACAATGTGGTGGTACCTCAAAAGGTTGAAAGTAGAATTACCATATGATCCAGCAAGCCCACTTCTGAGAACATAACCAAATGAATTGAAAGCAGGGTCTCATAGAGATATTTATATAACCATTTTCATAGCATCATTATTCACAATAGCCAAAAGGTGGAAGCACTTTAAATGTTTGTTGATGGAGGAATTGATAAATAAATTGTGTCATATCTGTATCTATATCTGTGACACACCTGTACATATATAGATATAGATAGATATGAAATTTAGTCTGAAAAAGAGAGAGAAATTCTGACACACGCTACAATATGGATGAATCTTAAAAATATTATGCTAAGTGAAATAAACCAGTCACAAAAAGACAAATACTGTATGATATTTCTCTTATGTGAGGTATCTAGAGTAGTCAAACTTATAGAAACAATAACTAGAATTAGGCTGCCAGGAGCTGGAGAAGGGGGAAATGGGGAATTTTTTTATGGTATAGATTTAAGTTCTTCATATTGAAAAAGCTCAGGAGATTGGTTACACAAAAATGTGAATATATTTAGCACTACTAAACTGTACACATAAAAATGGATAAGATGATACATTTTATGTTGTGTGTATTTTATCACAATTTAAAAATTTTTAATTTAAATATTTTACTACCTCTAAATCTTCCAAATCTAAACTTGTTATTGCAATAGAGAGAAAACCAAATTGTGCCCTGACTGGTGAGGCTCAGTGGATTGAGCGCTGGCCTGAAAACCAAAGAGTTGCTGGTTCGATTCCCAGTCTAGAGCACATGCTGGGTTGTGGGCTAGGTCACCAGTGGGGGGCATATGAGAGGCAACCACGCATTGATGTTTCTCTCCCTCTCTTTCTCCCTCCCTTATCCTTTCTCTAAAATAAATAAAATATTAAAAAAAAAAAAAAGAAAACCAAATTCTACCTTTCATTAACATTTGACCAGAAATGATTGACAAGCTTCTTTTAAATTTTTGTTTATTAATAACCTCATCAAAATTGAGAAAACTTCCCTCGCTGATGTGGCTTAGTGGATTGAGCACTGGCCTGTGAACCAAAGTGTTGTGAGTCTGATTCCCAGTCAGGGCACATGCCTGTGTTGTGGGCTGGGTCTTCCATGGTGGGGGCGGGGAGGTGGGGGGTTGCGGTGGCGGGGTGGCGCAGAAGAGGCAACTACACATTGATGTTTCTTTCCCTCTCTTTCTCTCTCCCTTTCCCTCTAAAAATAAATAAATAAAATCTTTTTAAAAATTGAGAAAACTTTGTAGAATTTTTTCAAAATACATTCATTAGTGTTTTTTTAAACTCAGTCCCTTTCTTTAGATATTGTAGATACTAGAAACCATAGCAAATAAAGTTTACATTCTGCCTATCATTTACAATTTTCTATAACCATTTAAATTTCATCATTAGATCTTTTCACATTCTCAATTATACAGGGACATTAGGACAAAGCTATTCTCAATTTCCCTTGATAAATAAAACACACTCTGTTACTTTGGTTATATTTCTCTGCCACTATTACTTTGGTTATATTTCTCTGCTCCTAGAATAGTGCACTAGTTATTAAGTTATTCCAGCCTCAAATACACCCTTTTATATTTTGCTTTGTGACGCTAAAGCTAGGATTCTTCAAACAACAGTTTTGCTTTGCTAGATGGCTCCATTTTAGACTCTGTCATTGGGGTGTTAGAGAGAGAGCACAAGGCTAGAGGAAGACAAAAGGCCTTGCCCCTGCCTGTCTGCTTTCTGTCTGCTTCCTGTCTACTTGTGGTTCTCTAAGCATCACCCCAGCAGTGCTTCTTCACCTTGAAAGCAGCAATTTCTTCTTGTAGCAGCAGTTGAATATAGTTTGCAATTTTCCAACTGTGACAGAATAAATTTTAATGTGCCTCCAATACCCTCAAAGACACCAGCATTAACTGACTGATGCCCTCCTCAGCACTTTCGCCGATGTGTAGATTTTAGCTCCACAAATCCTCTCCTCTAAATTTCTAAGTTTCAATAATTCCAACCTCTTCCCTTTGTTGCTTTAGTACTAGGGGTGTTAGCTGTTTATTGAAATTGCCCCTTCCATGATATGCACAGTAATTAATCATTGACAGATTTTGAAAGATATGATGTGATTGATACCTGATGATGGTGTGCATCTACTATCTACATAGTAATTTTTATACTAAAGACTGTTAAAAGATAAACTGACACCTATTACAATTTGTAAGAATTTATTTGAATAAAATCTATTCAAATCAGGCAACCTCAAATCTAGCAGATAGAAAGTAGTCTGAGAAGCTGCACAAAATTAAAGACTTCTGCCCTGGCTGGGTAGCTCAGTTGGTTAGAACATCATGACCATACACCAAGGTTGCCGGTTTGATCTCCAGTCAGGGCACACACCAATGAATGCATAAATAAGTGAAATAACAAATTGAAGCTTCTCTCTCTCTCTCCCATTCTTTCTCTTTCTAAAATCAATAAATTAAACAAAATAAACACTTTTATAGGCAGGAGGAAGCCAGAATAAGGAAGTTATACTAGGCAAAAAAAAAGCAGTTATGGCAAGATTGCTTTCCTTTAGGGAATGGCAGTGGTCTCTCCGGAAGATTACCTAACTAGTGCTGAACAGGTTATCCCAGATTGAATGCTTTAATATTCCATTTCTGAGAGAGCCAAAACTGTTAAATTTAGTTAAGTCTGTTTGGTGACCTAGGGCATAGCATAAGCAACTCCATTTTGGGGCCTATTGTCTTGTTTATAACCATACCTACCACGAAAATTTTTACTTGATGCAATTATTCACAGTTAATATACCATGGTAATTGAAATGTAAAACATGCTGTTGGGGAACTGCTGTTATTTAATTAAACCATGGTGTTATGGGTTGAATGGTGATCCTGAAAAATAATTTGAAGTCCTAACCTTAAAATGTGACCATATTTGGAAATAGAGTTGTTGAGGATATAATGAGTTCACATGAGGTCATACTGGAATAGAGTAGACCAATAATGCAATATGGCTCATGTCCTTATAAGAAAACTATGTGAAGATAGATGTGAAGAACATTATATAAAGATGGAGGCAGAGAATGGAGCTATGCAACTATAAGCCAAGGAACATCTGGGGCTATCAGAAGCTGAAAGAGGCAAGAAATGAGGTCCCTAACAAAACTAGACTTCCAGCCTCCAGAACTCTGAGAGAATAAATTTCTGTTGTTTTAAGCCCCCTAGTTTGTAGTACTGTATTAGAGTAGCCCCGGGAAACTAATACACATGGAAACTATGTTGGAAAAACCTACAGTTCTCCTATCTTTCTCCTTTACTTTCATACAGAGCACTTTACTTCTGACACTTCTAGTCACCAAATGTGTGAGGTTTTTTCTCCATATCAGGCAATTCTGTGACACCAGCTGGGTCTCCTACAATTTAACTCACTTCTGATACTACCTGGAGATAGCATCACATCCCACAGGTTAAAGGATCAATCCCACAAGACTGCTCCCCAGTTCAGATGCCAGTTGCAAGTAGTAGGTTCCAGTTTACCCACAACTTCTGCCTGACTTGGCTACAAATCACAGGTTCCTGTGACCTCCTCCCCCTTGGATTTGATTTGCTAGAGTGGCTCACACAGCTCAGGAAAACACATTTACCAGTTTACTGAAGAATATGATAAAGGATACAGATGAACAGCCAGATGAAGAGATACATCGGACCTGGTATGAAAGTGTCCAGTACATAGGTACTTCTGTCCCTGGGAAGTTAGGGTGTATCTCCTTCCTGGTATGTGGATGTATTCACCAATCTGGAAGCTCTCTGAACCCCATACTATTAATATTTTTATGGAGACTTCATTACACATGCATGATGAATCATTAACTCTATTTTCAGCCCCTTCTTCCTTTTCAAGAGAATGAAAGACTGAGGAGCAGAGATCAATATATATTTTCTATTATTAACAGACAGGGACTGGCCTGGAGCAGGTCTGCCTCAGGCTGTCCTGTAGCGTGCAAGTTCTTGACTTTGTGTAGGAAAGATTTCACAATACAAGTCCAGGTGACTTTGAGAGTACATTTATTAAAGCTGGGAACAATAAAAATGAAGGAAAGACTTAGGGTAGAAGAAGCGACAGGAGAGAGCCTAGGCAGTGCTCTGCTTTGGATTCCTAGAAATGTTTTAGGAAAGAAGTGAGCCAAGGTAGGGCTGCTGTTAACTCACTGGGAAGTGAAGGTCACAGTGATATAAATAAGTCAAGGCGGGGCTGCTTTTTGCTCACTAGGAAGTCAGAGAAAAAGGGGGCCTTGGAGATGGTATTAGAAGGTAAGCCTGGGATGAGCTGTTGCTGCCCACTGCTTCCCTGGTTGCAAGTTTCATGGGAACACTCTTAGAATCTAAGAGGAGTAAAAGGCTCATGCCCAGGAAGGAGAATGTGCACGCTCTCTAAAGCGCCACTGTGAGTCTTTGTCCTGAGGGCTTTCATCTCTCTTCTCTGGGAGAGAGTCTTAGGGGAGGGTTTCAGCAGAATATTCATCAGCTTTCCAGATGCATTTTTAACATGCTGATGCATCAAAATGAGAGTATAAGTGGAGTTTAGGATTATTCTTTGGTCTGTTTTACTGTTTTACTTTTATCCTGGGTCCGATGGGGTTTTTGTTTTTGTTCCCCTGACTTCATTGTCCTTGGGTTTAGCTGGCACAAATGGCATTAATTGGGTCTCTGTTGTCTATTTTCCCCAGACCAGGGTGATTT
Source organism: Micronycteris hirsuta (assembly GCA_004026765.1). Lineage (NCBI taxonomy): Eukaryota > Metazoa > Chordata > Mammalia > Chiroptera > Phyllostomidae > Micronycteris > Micronycteris hirsuta. The sequence goes on from PVJI01000433.1 coordinate 64,341, forward strand.
AAGTTATGTATTCTCTGGCTAGAAAGGAGAGATACAAACCATTTTCTCTGAAGTGTCCTTGGTTAGGGAAGATAAGGGCTTCACCAGCTGGCTGTAAGTTGCTTGAACTGTTTGGCCTTCATTTTCTTGTTTCAATTTCCCCATTCCACTCACGTAGGAATTTTCATAGTTCCTGACTATCCTGTCACACTATCATCCAGGAAATTACAAGGGTGTTAGGAGCCATGTGCCAAGAACTAAGAAGCAGAGATCGATATATATTTTCTATTATCTCACAGTAACTAAAATTATGAAATGATACACATGGTAAAACAAAATGTGGTCAATAAAATTCATGCATGTGAAAAATGTACAAAGGACTACCTGTAGTCTTAATCATGTCTATCACTAATATACTTCAAATAAAATAACAACTGCTCTTTGGTTATGAGGTAGGTTATTAATACCTGTCATATGTAAACATTTTAGCATGTCAGTATGTTACTGAACAAAAAACGGGAGTTCGGCTGTCTGTTGCCACAAAAGCCAAATCCATGAGGCAGCTGCTGGTATAAAAGGAAAGAGGCTTTATTCAGGTGCTTCAAGTGATCAGGGTAAATGGTGGACTCCTATCTCAAAGCTCATCTCCTCCACAGAGCCAAGACAAAGGCAGTGTTCAGAGTTCCTATTCCATTTTAAAATACAGTCTTTTGGAGCCCACAGGCGGCTGCTAAGCAGTCCAAGTAGCTTAGCTTGTTCCCAGCTGCAGTCCATTTCAGGCTGTCTCCTGGAGGCTGTATGTGGAGTCCATGCGGCTAGGGGCCATGTGGCTGCTATGTCTGCAAGGTTGTGTGCTTCTGGAAAAGAATGTGCGAACATACAGCAAATGCATCATCAGGTTGACAAAAGAGCAAGAGAGAGGCCTCCTCCAGGAGGCCATGGGCCACATTGCTGCAAAGGCCACATGGCCCATGGAGAGAACAGGCCAGCGTACCATGCAAGTTCAAGCCAGGAGCCAGCAAGCCACAAGCAAGAGAAACTCCTCCTGAGACAATAGGCGAGTCAACTGTCCAAGTGCAGGTTATGAGCCAGCAAACCAAAGAGCAATAGAGAGCATTTGTCCCCCTGGGACTATGTTAGTTTGGGTGTGGGGTGGATCGGTGCTTTTGAATGCTTTGGGTGGGTACACCTGCTAACCAATCCTTTCTCTCCCCAAGCTACACTGATAGACCTCTTGGTCTAGCATCTCACCCTGGGCCACTTTCACTTCTGTGGTGCATGTGCCTGCATTCCCCTAGCCCCACCCCCAATTTAATATCCGGAGAAGAACTATTTCCACTACCCAATTATCTTGCTAGCCTTGCCTGCACTCAGCATAAGAACCTCCCCCTGCCATAATTTGGGATGCGGGAGACTCCCTCGAGCTTTGTCAACTCCATGCTCCCCATGTCCTAGTCCTTGCATGCCAAGTTGGGGGTCCACTGATAGCCACCAAACCAAAGGCATAATCAAAGGAACCCTGGAAACCCTGCATGATCTCTTAGGCAGTACTGAGAGCAGCCTCAGCATGAGGCATGGGGCATTTGCAGCCAGGGACAGGGTGGCCCAAGCCAGGGGCTGGGGAAGCGGGGCAGAGAATCCACACAGCATATGCCTGGTTCCCCTGGCAACACAGCCTCACACCCCTGGTGGAAGTGCAACATGATGCTGCCTGGGAAACTCAATGTCCTCACTATGACCCCCTGCAGTACCCGAAGGTGTTCTTGGACCAGCTGCACACCCTCAGTACTCAAACCTCTGACTACTGTCCCCAGGGAGGATGGCTCAGTGCACAAGCAGCTCCTGGGTCCCGTTCCCATGCATTAGTTCTATCCCTTGGCAGCCCCTACTGTTCCCCACCCTCAGCCAGGGTGCAGCACTGCTACAAGCCAGAGCCTCCTTGGCGGTACTGTCTAACCATAAATGAATATGGTGACTCTCACCTATAAAGTATGCATAGATTATTTTAACACTTTCTTAAGGTATAAAAAATGAAGGCTTCCAACTGTTTAATAACACACAAACATTAAAAGGCAAAAGTATGCAAATATATATTATATTGAATGATCAATGTTTCAGTATTCTATCATATTTAAAAATTATTCAGGTAGTCAAAGATGAACCATTAATTACCTAAGTGTTTTAACGATAACTAAGGATGTTGGAGATTTTGTTTACATTGACGTGCTACAGAACACAATTGTTAATATGAAAAAGTTTGTCAGAATTCTAACTGAACTTAGTTAAATACATACTTTTATATATTTCATAATCTTAAATGCTTGTATTATATTTTGCACCAATTAAATTAAAGAAAATATATAGTCCTTTTGCTCTGGCAGGGTAGCAGTTGGTTAGAGCATCATCCTGATACACCAAGGTTACAAGTTAGATCCCTGGTCAGAGCACTTACAAGAGACAAGCAATGAGAGAGTGCATGGGTAAGTGGGACGACAAATTGATGTTTATCTCTCTCCCTGTGTCTTTTAAAAAAATCAATGAAGAAAAAATCTCACATTAAAAAAAAAAAAGATATATGGTTCTTTTAAAACCCAAACCATCAAACTAGCCTCATTTATCCATGAATTCACCATAGTCCCATGGTCTTGGATTCTTATATAAAAATAATCTCAGGCTAGGTGATTTTATGAGATTTGTTTCTTCTTAAAAGGCCACAACTTTCAAAGTATTCAATGGTTTTCCCCTGGAATTCTTGTGTTTGTTTATAGGTTGTAAGCTTTTTTAGTCTTTATAAACCAACAAAATTGGAGCTCCTTTAACTTTGGAGCTTTTATAGTCATATTCTTTAATACAGGGTGGGGAGAAAGTAAGTTTACAGTTGTTCATAATGACACTAGAATACACTCTGTGTTTTGAGTGCTCATGACTGTAAACCTACTTTTGCCCCATCTTGTATACTCTAAAGGGAGGATATTATTTCATACTTATGAAATAAGTTATAAAAATTACTTTTAATTACAGACACAAAGACACCCTGAGAGCTTGCAGATTTAATTCTACAACCTTATCCATGAGTAAAAAGTAAACCCAGAACAAAAAACTCACCAGTCCCAATATCCAAAGGTAATTTTTTATGGTAGACACAAAATCTTTACTGAATTCATTTCAATTTACACATTATTTCATAAACGAACAAAAAGATTAACAAACCAAATTCTCTGCCATATCCCATTTAACACAGAATAGATTGCCACCAAATCCACAGAGATCACAAAAAGGTCGTATCATAATACTAGATTTCCAATCGCTGCTGCTACCAATGAGATAATTTATCAGCTATGTACAAAGCAGAACTGGAACAAAACTTGGCCAAGAACCGGAAACAAAAACAAAACACAGAATCAGAAAACAAAAAAAAGGAGGGGCAGCTGCAGAGCTGAAGGAGAATCAGTGAAGGTAAAGTTGTATTTTTTGCTTGGAATTCACTCTGAAGATCACAAAGATAAATACCTTCATAACCCATGAGGTACACTTCTTGAACAAGGCAGTTTCACTAGTTCTAATGGGTAAGTCCACTTTGGCCATCTAGGTGGAAAAAATTCCATTAACTGTCAAAGTATAATTTTGTTTCTAAAATGTTAAAAATGGTTCAAACACACATAGAATGACACCATCAATAACTTATGTATTTCATTAATGAGAGAAATAGCAAAATTACAAAGCTGATTGAAAGGAGAATTAGAGAAATTAAGAACCACACAATAAATTATGAGGAAAGACATACTGAAATAAATGATTAAGTTTGAGACAAAAGTGGCTAAAACCTGACCAGTCAATAATCCTCTAGCCTATAATAGTATCTTTTCTAGAGAACATTAATTATTTGCATCTCTGCCAGAAGAAAATCTACAAGGGGATATATGTACGTTCAGTCCTAAACCATAGTAATACTAGAACTAGAGAGATCCTTAACAGGATGAAGTACAGCATTGAAAGAACATGCAAACATCCTTTTGCTTAAGTTGCAAGTTTTGAATAATATTTCTTAACAGGAAAGAGAATCAGAGTAAAGTGTGAAAAAAAAATGAGTTCAAATTTATTTCTTCTTTAGGCTTTTGTTTATTCCTTAGTTACTTCTTCCTCATTTTTGCAGAATGCTAAGATCCCAAGCCAGGTAAAACCTGCTCCCACTGAGAATTTTTCCTTAATTTATTAGGAAAGGCCACAATTCTAACAGTTAATTTCCTTTTAAGCAGATAAGTGCTGATGTTACTTCAATGAGAACCTTTTTAGCTACATTTCTAAAAATAGAGAAATGGAGTTTGAAGCGGATCAGGTTCTAACTCCCACACTCCATGACTCCCACAAAAAAGTATGAATAATTTTTTATATTTACTTATGTTTGTATCATATGCAAAACTTACTTTTGGCTGTTCCACTCAATTACAATTAGTTATATGTTTTAAGGTATTCAGTGTCCAGTCTACCTCAAAAGCCTGTCTTTCAGCATAGAACATTGGTTAAGAGGGCAGCCCAACTGCTTTTAGCTCTGATTTCAAAGTATGTTAACTCTTTGGCCTCATTTTCTTCTCCTGGTTTTATGTTGAAAGGAATACAGAATATTCCCCAAGAAGGAATAGTATCCTGGTTTTTCACTACCCCACCAAATTCATCAAGCAGGGTTTAATTATTCACTCATCTCTCTAGCCATCAGATGTCAATTTTTTAGAGAAAGCCATCCAGGGAGTGGTTTTTACTGTATGTAAGACTTACCTGAGACATGTTAAAGTTAAAATGTCCGACCTGATTCTATAGCACTGAGATCAGCTTAGGAGTCTGCTATTTTACACAGATCTCCCAGGGAATTCTTATTCATGTGGTCCTTAGAACATATTTTGAGAATAAGGATTGAAAACTAGTTTTTCATACCAACTGATATGGAGGCAGAAGCCAAAATAGGTTATTGGTAACTATAGCATTGGGAGGATTTGGGGTTAGCCTGCTCCAAGTCACAACTATTAAGAAAATAAAATGGGTGTAGTGATCCAGGCACAGCAGTTGCAGAGATTTTTTTAAAAGGCGCAGAAAGTTAGGTACTGTAACGTGAGTGCTGCCAAAAGACGCCTCACTCCAAGTATCAATGGTTTTGGCTTCACAACAGTGAAATTTGCAAGAAAAATTTGATAACCAGCTTAATATATTGCTTAACGTGTATTTCAGAAAAATACTGGATCTAACACTGTAATAAAGTAATAGACTCTCAGGCAGTTCTCTGACTTAAACAAATTTATAAAACTAGAAAGAATGAATGAGAGATGAGGAACCCCAAAGATAGGATAATGTAACATCACACACCGGAGGAAGGCAAATGGCAAAACTTTTTGTAAACTATTTGGTACTGATTGTGCCCTGACATACTAAGTCCTTAGGATCCATCATGTCAGTAATTACACTGGTCAGAATGCGAGCTTAGAGATATAATGTAAGAGTTAGAACTGTAGTATACTTTGTAGCATACTGCTCATGATCATACCTGATAATCCACTTTTAGAATTTTTGTCTCTTGAACTTTAAACCATGAATTTTTCAGTTCTCAAGACCTAGTAATCACAGAAAAGATGGGATGTGTTAATAGCAAAAGGAAGTTTGAAGTAGAAATTGCTACCTGGCTATTTCAGGTTCCTTATGCCACCAGAATAAGAGGCAGAAACAGAAACAGAGGGAAAAATTGTAGATGGATGATGGGTCATGATTATAAAGGTGAAATGAAGAGCACATCAAGAATCCCGGGGAACTACTGGGGTCACCTCTTGATACCATTATTGGGGCACTAGAGTAACAGATCCATACACAGGGAGGATGACAAATGATCATTCACCTCAGAATCAAAGATTTGAGTCACTCGAGTGGGTTTGGGTTGAATAGGTATGGGAGGAAAGGGAAGGGAGGAGTAGAAATCATACGAGCTTAAGTGCTGCCAGAGGCAATGAATACAATGTAAGTAAAGGGAGATTTAAGTCATAAATCATAAATACTAGCATTACCAGTTACAGACATGAGGGCTTTGGCCATAGTCTCTACATCAAATTTAATATTGTTATTTTGGTGTTTACTAATTATTCTTCACAATTTCTTTCTCTACTACTTCTTTTGTAACAGAGCACCCAGTTTTTATCTAGGCACATGACTACTCAAAGTCTGCATTTCCTTATCTCTTTAACTAGGTATGCCCATGCAACTAAGTTCTGACCAGTGGAATATAAGCAGAAATGTTGTTTGTAAAAGTCCTTAAGTGGGGGCAGGATACCATTTTTGCTTCTTTTTCTTGCTGACTGTTTGCTCTTTGTTTGAGAATATTCCATTCCTCCGTACAGGGTAAGATAAACAAATGAGGTATTTGAAGCACATAAAAAGTTTTAAGCCTAGATACTTGGTAAGCTTGTGGCTTTGAATTTTAGGTGAAATTCATAGGATGTGTTAACTGTAGGTAATGTGTAAGCAAGTAGCTTGTGACATGGGCAGAATTTATAAATTGTATTAAATTTAGATTTTTTAAAAAAGACTTTATCTATTTTTTTAGAGAGAGAGCAAGGAGGAAGAAAGAGAGGGAGAGAACCATCTATTGGTTTCCTCTCGCACGCCTTCAAATGGGGACCTGGCCAGTAACCCAGGCATGTGTCCTGACCAGGAATCAAACTGGCAACCTTTCAGTTCTCAGGCTGGTGCTCAATCCACTGAGCTACACCAGCTAGGGCTAAATTTAGATTTCTAAGTAAGTTAGTAACTTGTAAGAAACGTTAAAGTTACATATAACTAATGTAGTATATGACAGAACAAACAATGCTATTTATAGTTAGAAAAGTGTGGAAAGATCAACACACAAAGTACACACACTTATCTAGGCTGACAGCTATGTCATTCTTCAGTTGGCTACTGTAACAGGCAGAATTTTAAAATGGTCGCTCAAATTTCTGGCTCCTGGTATGTACACATCTTCTCTGAGTTATTCATTAAACACTAATTTAAGTGGTGTTGTGGAAGGATTTTGCAGATGTATGTAAGTTTCCAAATCTGTTGATGCTAAGATAGGGAGACTATCCAGGTGGGCCTGACCTAACTACAAGGCCCATTTAAGTCTGGGTCTAGAGGTACCAAACAGAAAGCCAGAGATTCAAAGCATGAGGAGTTGATGTACCATTCCTGCTCTGAAGATGGGGCAGGGGGGGGAGTGAGTGCATGGCAAGGAATGTGACTAGTCTCTCTCTCTAGGAGCCAAGAGCAGGCAGCCCTTAGCTGACAGCCAGTGAGGAAACAACAACCTCAGTCCTGCAACTTCAAGGAACTGAATGAATTCTATCAATGAGAAAAAGGAGCTTGGAAGCAGATTTTCCACAGAGCCTCAGATAAGAACTCAGCCCAGATGAACCTTGATTTCAGCCTTGTGGTACGTTCAACAGAGAATCTGATCATGCAGTTGCCAGACTTCAAATCTACAAAAGAATGACTAATAAATGGTTATTGTTTCTTTGTCACCATAATTTTTTAATTCTTTTTTTAAAAAATTGTTGTTCAAGTATAGTTGTCTCCATGGTTATTGTTTTAAGCTGACAAATTTGTTTACTTTGTTATACAGCAACTTGAACTAATACAGTTATGAGTATGAATTAATACATATTCACCATGGTCCCATTTTGGCCTCACATATTCTCTACCCTACAAACATAAATAACAGTTGTTCAGCAGACTAATTAGGGAACTACAATTTGTAGCAAGGTATACTCACACTTACCTCTTACTAATAGAACAAATGAATGTGCTGGTTCCAGACACTTACTGTCTGCCAAGTTCCCTTGCTCAAACTCCAGTTCTGCTCCTCACAATTACACCATAAAGGGGAGGGTTGATGTGGTAGAGAGAGAGAATATATGAACATTGTGTATCCAGGATTTGGGCAGTGTGAACCTTCCACCTTACTTGTATCCTGTGCTCACACTATTTCCTGAGTGTCTTAACCTTGGGGATTTTTCAGATGTATTTAAGAATCCAAATAAGTTGATCTTAAGATAGGGAGACTATTAAAAAAAAAAAGATAGGGAGGCTATACAGGTGGTCCTGACATAACTACAAAAACCCTTTAAATGGTTCCATCTCTTTTTCCTTATTTATCTTTCCCTGTTTTCAATTGATTTAATAAACCACAGAATTCAAGCATCTTTATTTGGTCTGCAGGCCTTTTTGTTCCATGACCTCTGTGATAGCCTTGCATGATAGTTAGAGGCTGCTGTTTCATGAACATAGTTTCCCACAGGACAAATGTGAACATAATGTCTAGCACTCAAGCATCCATCTTAGACCAATGAGGTGAAAGGTTCATGCTGAAGATGGAGTAGCTGGAAGGTAGTAAGACAATATAGGGACTTAGGCCTGGGGAATAGAAAATACTGGGTTGCCAGGATGCCAAGTTAAGACCAGGTGATCAGAAGGAATGGCAGGTAAACTGGCCTCAAGAACGTCACCACCCCCTCCACTCCCTTCTAAGAATGCAAAAGTAACTGATCTTATCTCCCTTCTAACCACCTACTCCCTAGCAGATGTCCACTATTCCACATGTGCAGTTGATTAAGGTTTGGCTGCTATCTGACCTTCCTGGGGTGGCAGTAATGAGCAATGCCACCATCTTGCCCCCACAGCTGCAGGCCAAGAGATAGTTGTGAAACAACCTGACAGAAGGAGGAGGTCACCAACCCTGAAACAGAAAATCCGCAAGTCCACTTTTTTTCAAAAAGTCCGCCTTTTGGAGCAAGTCCACCTTTTTACTGAAGCCCATTTTATCTGTTTTCCTTAACACATTCATAATAGTAATTTAAAAGTCCTTGTTTTTCAAATCTAATATATGGGTCATTCTCTGGATCTGCTTATAATTGCTATATTTTTCTTGGTTATACGTCATATTTTACTTCATATTTGTATGTCTTTTACTTTTTATTGTATGTTGAACATTGTATATTCAAAAATTAATGAAGACTGAAATATTATTTTTGTCCCAGAAAGTACATATCTTTTTCATTGTCAGGAGGCCTTGAATGAGAGACATTGCTTTGATGCATTTAAACTTTGTGCTCTGTTGGGTTTGGATTGCAAGTTTATTTTGTTTGGGGTTATCTCAGGTTTCAAACACCCTGAGGGTGAGATTTGGAGTTCTGTTCTGTGTGTATAATGTACTCATTCCTCTAGCAAGACTGTGAGACTAGGCATTGTGAGACTGACTACATCTGCCTAGAGGCAGAACTTTTGAAATGCTTCTGTCCAAACCACCACAATCCATGTATTTACAGATGCCTTAATCATAATATTCCAAAGAATATTGCTTCCAGCCAATGAATTAAGTTTACAGCAAATGAAGTGTCATGATACGTTCATCTTATAGAATCAGTTTTTATTTGTCTGAGGACATTTTTATATCTTCTTCATTTTTAAGGATAATTTTGTTGGGTATAGAATTATGGGTTAATTTTTTTCTTTTCAGCACTTGAAAAATATCACTTTACTTTGTTATAGCTTTCATAGTTTTTTATGAGACATGTGCTAACAATCCTAAGCCTTGTCCATCTATAGGTAATGTATCATTTTTGCTGGATGCCTTCAACATTTTTGTTTGTAGATATTTGGTTTGCAGATATTTTAATATGATATACTTAACATATGTGGTTTTGATATTTATTCTGCTTGGTGTCTGCTGAGTTTCTTGAATCTGTGACTTACTGTTTGTCATTAATTTTTTAAAAATTAACCATTATTTACCCAAATATTCTGCCATGTTCTTTCTTCTCCCTCTGTGATTCTAATTATACACATATCAGAACATTTGATATTGTCTCACAACTCTTGAATATTCTGTTGTTTTTTTTAAATTTTTGCACTTCAGTTTTTATTGACCTATCTTCAAGGTTTTTTATTCTCTGCTTAGTTGTGCTAAGTCTACTGATGAGCTAATCTAAGCCATTTTTCAACTCCATTACTGTGGTTTTTTATTTTGATCATAATATATTCCTTTGCACTGCTTTCCAGGGAGAATCTGTCTTTTGTAGCTCTTCTAGCCACATTCTACTATTATTTTACAAATCAAATCATTTTAACATAAGGTGGTGGGTAAAAGAGGGGGACATCCTATGATGTTCAGATTAAGACATAACTTTAAGTGGGCATTGTAGACTTAGGTCTTGAGGTTTGAACTTCATAAGTGCCCCTTTCTCTCCTAGAGATATAGTGCTAGGCCTAGCATATCTTCCTGCTCCTCCTAGGGGTAGAGAATTTTTTTTTGTCCTACTCTTTTTGTTCCTTTTTCTATTGCAAACTAAGTTTTTGTTCCATAGAAGAGATAGGAGAAATGGGTTTCAGCAGTGGCTGCTGTTCTCCCCCCGCCCAGCCAGCAATGTGAAGGAATCTTTCTCAGGTTTCCCCCACGCTTCCTTGTGAGAGCCTGGTTGGATTCCTGGAAGAAAAACCTACAAGAGTCTTCAATCCCATACATGTCTGTGTCTCTCAGGAGCATCACTCTTATTTTAGCCCACATCTAACCCTAACTATTTGGTTTAAAAATTCTAGCTGCATCTTCTCACTGGCTTACATGACATCTGGAAGCATCTGCCCTAGGTCAGATCTTGGTATTTCTCTGTCTCTCTCCAGATTTCAGGTGGGCTACTTGCTTTGTAACTGTAGTTCTCATTTAGGTCCAGGAAGAGTCATTAAATGTCCAGCTTATTTTTCTTGTTACAAGGGTGGCACTCTTTCCATCTCTATATCTCTGAGCTGAAATTGGAAGCCAAGAATGGCCTTTTGAAGGCTCAACAGGATGGGACTGAGATATGTCCTCCAGTTTGCAGTATATGCTCTGAGTACGTGACAAAACTAGGATTCATAAGTCTCAAAATCAAGGGTTGGAAATGGCTGTGCTTCCTTTCGTAGTTATACTTAAGGTTTCACTAGTGAATTTTTTGTTTCCTATCTCCCAACTTAGGGCTTTGCTGGTTTGGGGGTATCAGTTCCCAAAAGAAAAATATTCCACAAATGGACACATTAATTCCATTAAACCAGAAATTACCTGGCATTTAGGGCAACTCAGTGAACCAACAGGCAAAGGGAAATTACAGTACTGTATGAGATAATTATACTATTAAGGTGAAAGTAGTTTGTTGCTACATAATAATGTAAAGAGAAGTATGTCTGGACCACAGAAGATGCTCTGGAATACCTCTTAGTACTCCCATATCCTATGATAAAAATTAATGGAACACTACAGCAAACCAGTAAAGTTAGGACTGATAATGGCACAGACTCTTCAGGAATAAAGGTTTGGATCATCTCATCAGGTAAGGAAACACAACCATTTGAGAAAAATGGCAACATGTAATGACTAGTACAAGAAGGCAGTTATAAATATCATTTACCACCATGTGATCAGTTGCTATAAATAATATTCACAAGCATGTGATATTTGTTATCCTAACACTTATTAGTCATTCTTCTCCTTCCGCTGAACCCAGAATGATGCACTTCTATTATCAGAAGGAGGAAGAATAATCGTGGACAGATTAAAAAATCATTGTGAGCTATAGAAGCTTTCATGAGAAGGTATTATGGACTGGCTGGCTCTGTGCTTAATATCTGTAATTCAATCTTATAGTCATAAAGACAGATTCAAATTACCACTCTTATTGTACTTTGGAAACTGAATGTATTTTATTTTATTTCTTTTCTTTTTCATAAAATTATGTGTCATCCTTGTGCAGGGGCCATGCTAATTTTCTGTGTATTGTCCCAATTTTAGTATATGTGCTGCCAAAATGAACACTGAATGTACTTCATTTTAAATTAGGGATAATAACTACTACATATTATTCATTACAATTTTTAAAAGCACCCAATATAGGGCCTAGCATACAGTATGTTAGTTTCCTTAATTCCTTTTCCTTTCTAAAACTGTCTCCTTGCTAAATATATATATATATATATTCCTGCTTAATATCCTGAAAACCTTGTTATTTTTCTTTAGTTTGTTCCTTTCTACCTCTATTAACTTTAAATACAGGTCTTTCTATAGTAGGAAAAGAATATTAATTTGCATCTTGTAGACTAGAACATCCTAACTGATGCACCAAGGTGCAATGATGTGCTAAGGTTCACTGATGTGCCATTTATAAGTTACAGGGATGCAAATACACTAAACTGCTCAGCTATTAGTGCTGTCACCTTGGGTCTGGGGCAGCTGGAACCCCAGTTATCTTTTTTCTCCCCAGACCATGAGCAGCCTCTTTCATTCACTACAGCGTCCCATACAAAAGCAGTATTATCAATTTTTAATTTGTATTTTGACTCAAGATAGTATAATTCTACAAAGGGAAACTAGAGAGATTGATTTCTGGAATTAATTTAATTTTCCAAAAATCATTTTATCAATATAGATTGGATAAGAGCTGGAATATAAAAATTAGGTATAAGATGCTTTGATGTCCTTTGAATTTTCTTTCTCTCTTTCCTTCCTTCCTTCCTTCTTTCCTCTTTCCTCCCTTCTTCCCTCCCTTCCTTTCTTCCTTCAGAAGAGAAGGAGAAAGAGAGGGAAACATCAACATAAGAGAGAATCATCAATCGGTTGCCTCTCACACCCTGACCAGGGACTGAACCTGCAACCCTGGTATGGACCCTGACTAGGAATCAATCCCGAAAACTTTTGCTTTGTAGGATGATGCCCGACCAACTGAACCACATTGGTCAGGGAGATACCTTTTTCAGATCATTCTTTTATTGAGGCCATTTTGTTACTTTGGACATTTGGACTCTGCAATTTTATTAAAGACATGTTATACTTTATCTAATTATTCCATTCTATAGCTCAATGCACAGCAGTTAAGCAAGAACATTGCTTAACATGTATAAAGAAATGACTAGAAAGGTTCTACTTTAAGAAATTCTTCCAACCAAAAGGGTATCTGCTGCATACATAATTTAGTGCAGTGCTGTCATTTTGCTAGTGATTATAGGAACTTAATATTTGTTGATGGATATTTAACAGTTTCATTCTTTTATTGTGTTATCATTTATCTTTTTATTTGTTGAAATTATTTATGAAAATTATTCATTGTTATTTTTACCAAACTAATAAATGCAGATAATTTTAAAAATCTAATAGTGCTAAAAGTCTTAAAATAAAAATAGCACTCTACTATTCCTTCCCACCCTATTCCGCCCCTTTTTCCAAAATCAACCACTTACAATTCTTAAGCTCTAGCTGCTATTTGGCTATGTATTTCTAAGTGACATTCATATATTACCAGCTCTTTGTTTACCCATTTATTTATTAACTTACTAGTATGGTTGATTAGCATTCTTCTCACTAATACCCATCCCTCCATATTACCCTTCCCTTTATTCTCTCAACATAGCTAAAGCATTATGAATTCAACATCCAATATTTACATTATTTGGAGTAGGTAAATATTACTGGCTGTTGAACCAAATAGTGCCCTAAGATTATATTTCTTTTTTTCTCTAAATCAGTTTTTCTTATAGATAGTAACTGCCCTGTATTTCATATGTTTATTATTCTTTTTATTGAGTATTGTTTTCCTACACCCTCAAACATCTTCTAAAAATAGTTTTTCATGTGGTCCACGGCATCAGATTTCTAAAATTTCCATTATTTCTCTGTGGAGATGTCTCCCAAACATTCTCTCCTGTTCTGCTCCAATCATGACTTGTTCTTTTCCTTTTTTATTCATCCTCCAATTTTTTCCACTCTACTATATTGTGATTTTTTCCCCCAGAACTTATTTCTTCTTTTTGGTTAATGTGCTCATTCTGGTAGATGGCATTCTGATTAAGATTCTCATGAAATTATATATGAGAGATAAAGTTTTTAAAAATATTTTTAATTCTTCAATTACAGTTGACATGCAATATTATATTAGTTTCAATTATACAACATAATGATTAGACACTTATGTAACTTACGAAGTAATCACCCCGATAAGTCTAGTACCTAGCTGGCACTATACATAGTTACCAATATTATTGACTTTATTCCCTATGCTGTACTTTGCATTTCAGTGAGTGTTTTTATAACTGGCAATTTGCACATCTTAATCCCTTTCCCTTTGTCACCCATCCCCCAATCCCCTCACATCTGACAATCATTAAAACATTCTTAGTATCTATGAGTCTGTTTCCCCCTTGCCTGTTCGCTTATCTTGTTTTTTTTATATTTAACATATAAAAAAAAATCACAAGGCACATTTTCTTCTCTAACCCACTCCACCTAGTACAACACCCTTTAGGTCCATCCATGTTGCTGCAAGTGGCAAGATTTCACTCACTTTCATGGCTTAGTAATAGTCCATTGTATACATGTACCACCTCTTCTTTATCCACTTGTCTTTCAGTGGATATCTAGGTTACTTTTATACCTTGGCTATTGTAAACAATGCTGCAATGAACATAGGGATGCATATGTTTTTTTGAATTAGTGTTTTGGGTTTCTACAAATAAATACCCAGAATTGGAATTGCTGGGTCCTGCTTGTCACTTTTTATAGCCTTTCTTTTAAAGTCTATTTTTGTCTGATATAAGTATTGCTACTCCAGATTTTTAAACTTTCCATTTGCATTAAATATCTTTTCTATCCCTTTACATTCAGTCTGTGTGTGTCTTTTGATCTGACATAGGTCTCATAGGCAGCATATGTATAGATCTTTTTTTCCTCTCCATATAACTACCTTATGTCTTTTGATTGGAGCATTTAATCCATTTACATTTAGGTAATTATTGATAGGTATGTAGTTATTGCCATTTTATTATTTGCATTTTTTAAATCTTTTTTCTCCCTTCCTTTTAAAGAAGTCTTTTTAACATTTCTTGCAATACTGGTTTGGTGATAATGAACTCTTTCAGCTTTTCCCTATCTGGGAAGTTTTTTGTCTGTACTTTGCTTCTAAATGACAACTTGCTGGGTGGAGCAATCTTTGGTGTAGATCCTTATTGTTTATCGCTTCAAATATTTTGTGCCATTTCTTCAGGCCTGCAAAGTTTCTGTTGAGAAATAAGCTGACAGTCTTATGGGAGCATCCTTGTGGGTAACTAACTGTTTTTCTCTTGTTGCTTTTAAGATTCTCTCTTTGGCAACTGATTGATGTTTCTCTCCTTTTTCTCCCTCCTTTCCCCTCTTTCTAAAAATAAATAAATTAAATCTTAAAAAAATATTCTCTCTTTGTCTAACCTAATTATTGTGTGATGTGGCTTGGTGTGGGCTTCTTTGGGTTTATCTTGTTTGGAACTCTCTGTGCTTCCTGGACTTGTATATCTATTTCCATTGTCAGGTTAGGGAAGTTTTCCATCATTATTTCTTTAATAGGTTCTGAATTCCTCTGCTCTCTCTTCTCCTTCTAGTACTACTATGATGAAAATGTTGGTACACTTGATATTGGCTCAGAACCCCCTTAAACTATCCTCATTTGGGGGGATTTGTTTTTATGTTCTGATTGGGTGTTTTCTGCTACTTTGTCTTCCAAATCACTTATGTGATCCTCTGCTTCATGTAATCTACTGATGATTCCTTTTAATGTATTCTTCATTTCAGTTATTGTATTATTTATATATGACTGGTTCTTTTTTTGTTTTCTATCTCTGTTTTTATATTTCCTATCTCTCTGTTGGATCATCTAGTCTTCCCCTAAATTCATTGAGCATCCTTATAACTAGTGTTTTGAACTCTGCATTTAGTAGATTTTGTCTCCATTTTATTTATTTCTTTTTCTCAAGTTTTGTTTGTTCTTCCATTTGGGACACATTTCTTTGTTTTCTCCTTTTGGGTGTCTCCCTGTGTTTGTTTCTGTATTAGGTAGAGCTGCAGCATCTCCTGATCTTGGTAGAATGGCTTTATGTAGTAGGTGTCCTGTGGGGCCCAGTGGCACAGTCCTCCTGGTTACCAAGTTGGGTGCCCTAGGTGTGTTCTTGTATGGGGTATGTGTACTTCCTGTTGCAGTTGAACCTTGATTGCTGTTGGTATATGAACAGATGAAATTGACCTTCAGGATAATTGGTTGTGAGGAATGGCCATCAATACAGTATAGGAGCATCTTGTGCAGGGGCTGACCCTATGGAGCTTGATTCACTTTAGCAGGGCTCTGGTGCCTGCTGAGTATGCCTTTTTGGTGAGTCATTTGTGGAGGAGGTTGGCTGGTGCTCTACTGTGGTCTGATGCTGACCACTAGATGCATTGGTTCTGAGCATTCTAGGAAGAGGCTCTAGTGGAAAAGTCAGCCACTGCCTGTGCCTGGCCTGGGGTCACTTGGTATGAGCTACAAACTGATCTGCAGATGGTTGCTGCTTGTGCTGCAACTGGAGGTGCCTGGGAGTGGCTAAGCTGTAAAATGAGGCTGGCTGCCACTACTGCCAGGCTTGGGGCTGCTTAGAAAGAGGTATGGAGCATGTTTAGGCCAGATGCTGCTTGTTCAGAGTTTGTAAAACTTTGAGAGATATTAGGAAACTCCACAGCATGATCCAAGACAGGCCTTTTACTGGAAAGTTACTGGAAATTGCTTGGGTAGGTCTGAAAGTGTAGTGGAGTGGGGTCTCAGGGTATCACTAAGGGTGAACAATGTTAGACATGTTGATGAAGATTCAGATATGGAGCCTGCCTGTGTCTGCATGCTGGATCGGGGGAAGTGCTCAATAAGGAATAATGGTTTCTGCCAGCACTTCTGAAAGAAACCTTCCACTCTAGCTCTTGTCCTGAATCCAGACAATTCAGTTTCTCTTAACATGTCCTGTTGCTTTTCTAGCTGCTTCTCTAGCATAGGAGCTCAGAGTGAGTGGGTCCATCAGCAAATAAGTCTGTGCATTGGCCCTTTAAGAAGAACACTTTGGTCTCCAGAAGGCCTCTGTCTTAGCCACAAACCCTTAGCTACTATCACCACTGATTTTCTCAGCCAGAAGTTGTGTGGACTAGCTTTGAGCAGTGGCAGTATGTAGCCAATAAAGTTTATCTGAGGTGCAATTACTGCTAATTGAGAAAAAAAATAAGTTATGGGGACTTCTCTTCCTGGCGCTGGGGGACATGGTGTGGGGCTGAGACCCCTCACTTCTTAGTGGTGGGGACCTCTTCAACAGAGATATCCCTTCTTATCAACTACGACACTGGAGTGTGGGACCAGCCTATTTCGCATCTCTACCCCACCTACCAGTTTTGAGTTGGCTTATTCTTTACATTCTTAGTTACAGGATTTATGTTTAGCTCTTCTGGCAGTTCTCAGTGATGGTTATTTTGTAGCTTAGTTGTAATTTTGGTATGGTCATGGGAGAAAGTTTGCATAGGGTTTATCTACTCTGCCATCTTGATCAAAATTAAAAGGTGAAGTTTTGAGATTTTGCCTGTCTGAAAATGTCTATTCTAGCTTCACATCTTCATATATGATCATTTAGTTATAAGGTTTAATTCTGAGAAGCAATTTCACTCAGAAATTTGAAGATACTTCAAAATTTCCTACCCTGGCTGGTGTAGCTCAGTGGATTGAGCACAGGCCTGTGAACCAAAGGATTGCTAGTTTGGTTCCCAGTCAGGGCACATGCCTGGGTTGTGGGCCAGGTCTCCAGTAGAGGGTGCATGAGAGGCAACCACACATTGATGTTTCTCTCCCTCTCTTTCTACTTCCCTTCCCCTCTCTAAAAATAAGTAAATAAATACTTTTTAAAAAACTAAAAATGTCCTTTAGCTTCCAGTATTATAATTGAAAAGTTTAATATTATTTTTTATTTTTGATACTATATATGTAGCCTGTTACCCCCCTGCACTCACACTGACATAAGCTTTTGGGATCATTCCTCTATTCCCAAGATCTTGAAACTTCAAAGTAAAGGACCTAGGTAACTGAATTTCAATAAACCTTTTGAATTTGGACTCTTGAATCCTTTAGTTTTGGGAAATTTTCTTCTCGTATATCTTGAAAATGTCTTTCCTTCTCCTAGATCTTTTGTCTATTTTGAACTACAAGATGGATGCCGAACCTCCTGGATTGATCCTCTTCTTTAGAATATTTTCCACCCTTTATCTGTCTTGAATTTGGCAAGTTAACATTCCAAAATACTTTAATTTTTAAACATTTTTGTAATAATATTTATAATATCCAAAATCTTGTTCTATGTTTTTTTAATCATGGGAGGATATACATAAAGTTACCAATTTAACCATATTTAAGTTTACAATTAAGTGGCATTCAGTACATCCACAATATGGGGCAACAATATCCACTATCCATTTTCAGAAAATTTTCATTATCCTACAACCAACACTCTGTACTCACTAAACAATAACTCTTCTTTTCCCACTTCCTGCAGTCCCTGGTATCCTTTATTCTACTTTATAGATCCATGAATTTGCCTTCGTTAGGTACTTCACCTAAGTGGAAACATACAATATTTGTCCTTTTGCGTCTGCCTTATTTTACTTAGTCTAATGTTTTCAAGGTTCGTCCATGTGGTATCATATATCAGAGTTTCATTACTTTTTATGGGTAAATAATATACCATTGAATATATATACTACATTTTATCTGTTCATATGTTGATGGATTTGGGGTTTTTCCCCACCTTTTGGCTATTGTGACTAATACTACTATAAACATTTGTGTACAAGTATCTCTTTCAGTCTCTTCTCTCAATTCTGCTGGAAATATAACTTAGGAATAAAATTGCTTGACCTGTGGTAATTCTATGTTTAACTTCTTGAGGAAATGACAAACTGTTTTCCATAAATGCTTTCCCATTTTACATTCCCACCACTATTGCATTGAGAGTTCTAATTTTTTCACATTCTTGTTAACATTTCTTTCTTTTCTTTCTTTCTTTTTCTTTTTTGGTGATAGCCTTCCTAACTGGAGTGATGTGGTATGTCATTGTTGTTTTGATTTGCATTTTTATAATGACTAATGGCGAGCATCTTTCCATGTGCTTATTTGTATATCATTTTTTGACATGTATCTATTTGAATCCTTTTCCCATTTTTGAATCGGGTTTTGTTGTTCAGTTGTAGGAATTCTTTTTTTTCCTTTAATCTTATTTATGTTGTTACAGAGAGGGGAAGGCGGGAAGAGAGGGAGAGGAACATCAGATGTGCAAGAGAAACAGTTGCCTCTTGCATGCCTCCAACCAGGGACCCAGCTTGCAACCCAAGCATGTGCCCCGACTGGGAATCAAACCTGCAATTCCTTGGTTCACAGGCTGGTGCTCAACCCATTGAGCCACACCAGCCAGGGTGTAGAAATTCTTTATAATTCGGAATATTAATTCAGATGTGCAAAAATGTTGTCCTAATAAGTGGGTTGTCTTTTCACTCTCTTGGTAGTGTCCTTTAATGCACAAAAGTTTTTAATATTTTAAAAATGAGATAAATTGACATATAACATTGTATTAGTTTCAGGTGTACAACGTGATTCATTATTTGTATATATTGTGAAATAATCACAACAATGACTAGTTAACATCCATCACCACAGTTAGAACTTTTTTCCTTATGAAAAGAACTTTTAAGCTTTATTCTATTAGCAGCATACAATACAGTATTATTAATCACCATGCTGTATATTATATGCCCATGACTTATGTATTTCTTTTAAAGATTTTATTTATTTTTAATTTTAGAGAGAGGAGAAGGGAGGGAGAAAGAGCAATGTATGGTTGCCTCTCACATGGCCCTCACTGGGGATCTGGCCTGCAACCCAGGCATGTGCCCCGACTGGGAATCGAACCGGGATCCCCTGGTTCCCAGCCCATGCTCAATCCACTGAGCCACACCAGCTGGGCTGCCCATGACTTGCGTATTTTTTAACTGGAAGTTTGTATCTTTTGACACTCTTCACCCATTTGGCTTACCCCTGACGACACACCTGTGACACTCAAATGTTATCTATATCTATGAGTTTAGTTTTTTATTTTATTGGTTCCTTTTAGGTTCCTCGCATATGTGAGTTTATACAGTATTTGATTTGTCTGACTTATTTCACTTAACAAAATGCCATCAAGGTCCATCCATATTGTCACAAATGGCAAGATTTCATTCTTTTTATGGCTTAATAATATTCCATTCATGCATGTAAAACATTCTATTTATACGTTCATTCATTTATAGACACTTAGGTTGTTTCCATGTCTTGGCTATTGAAATAATATGCAATGAATATGGGAATACATATATCTTTTTGAGTTAGAGCTTGAATTTTCTTTATCATTTTTTATTTTCAATTATAGTTGACATACATTATTATATTAGTTTCAGGTGTATACCCCAGTGATTAGACATTGTATAACTTAATAAGTGATCATCCCAACAAATCTCACACTCATCTGACACCATCCATAGTTATTAGAATATTATTGACTATATTCCCTATGCTGTAACTTTACATCTCCATGACTATTCTGTAACAACCAATCTGTAGTTCTCAATCTCTTAAAATTTTGCCCATCCCCCAACCCCCTTCTGGCAACTGTCAAAACGTCCTATGTATCTATGAGTCTATTTCTGTTTTGCTTGTTAATTTATTTTGTTTTTAAGATTCAATTGATGATAGATATGTATTTATTGCCATTTTATTGTTAATAGCTTTCTTTTTCTTATTATTATTCTTTTTAAAAAAAAGATTTTATTTACTTACTTTTAGACAAAGGGGAAGGGATGGAGAAAGAGGGAGAGAAACATCAATGTGTGGTTGCCTCTCATGTGTCCCCTACTGGGGACCTGGCCTGCAACTCAGGCATGTGACCTCACTGGGCATCGAACCGGTGATCCCTTTGTTCACAGACCAGCACTCAATCCACTGAGCCACTCCAGCCAGGGCATTATTCTTTTATTCTTGTTCTTGTTCTTCTCGTTGTTGTTGTTCTTCTTCTTATTATTCTTCTTTTTCTTATTCTCCTTCTTCTTCTCCAAGAAGACCCTTTAACGTTTCATATAGTACTAGTTTGATGGTGATAAACACCTTTAGCTTTTTCCTGTCTGAGAAGTTCTTTATCTGTCCTTTGACTCTAAATGATAGTTTGCTGGGTAATCTTGGTTGTAGGGCCTTGCTTTTCATCACTTTTAATATTTTTTTGCCAATTCCTTCTGGCCTGCAAAGTTTTTGTTGAAAAATTAGCTGACAGTCTTATGGGAGCTCCATTGTAGATAACTAACTCATTTTCTCTTGCTGCTTTTAAGATTCTCTCTCTGTCATTAAACTTTTGCATTTTAACTATGTGCCTTGGTATGGGCCTCTTTGGGTTCATCTTGTTTAGGACTCTCTGTGCTTCCTGGACTTGTATGTCTATTTTCTTGCCCCAGTTAGGGAAGTTTTCTGTCATTATTTTTTCAAGTAGGTTTTCAATTTCTTGCGCCCTCTCTTCTCCTTCTGGCACCCCCATGATGTAAATGTTGGTATGCTTGAAGTTGCCCCAGAGGATCCTTACACTATACACACTTTTTGGATACTTTTTACTTTGTGGTTTTCTGTCTGGGTGTTTTTTACTTTCTTGTATTCCATGTCACTGATTTGATTCTTGGCTTCATCTGCTATACTATTGGTGCCCTGTATATTATTTTTCATTTTGGTTAGTGTATGCTTCACTTCTGACTGCTCCTGTTTTATGCTGTTGAGGTTCTTACTAAGTTCACTGAACATCCATACAATCAGTTTTTTGAACTCTGCATCTAGTAGATTGCTTGTCTCCATTTTATTTAGCTCTTTTTTCTGGAGTTCTGTTCTTTTATTTGGGCTATGTTTCTAGTCTCCTCATTTTGACTATGTCTCTCAGGCTTGGTAGAGTGGTCTAATGTAGTAGGTGTCCCATGGGGTCCAGTGGCACAGCCTCTCTGATCACCCAAGCTGGGTATGTGAGGTACATCCCTCATGAGGGCTGTATACCTTTCTCCTGTTGTTGAGTCTTGATTATTGTTGGCATGCCAGTGGGAGGGATTTAACCCCAGGCTGATCAGCTGCAAGAACTGGCTACAACCATGACCACTGATCTCCAACTATCTGCTTTGTTGGGGCCCATCCCAAAAAGCAGGACTTACTTAAGCAGGCTCTGGTGGCAGTTGAATCTGCCCCTTGAGTATTTTAATTGTGAAGGTGGTTGGGTGGTAGTGTTTCAGTGTGGTCTGAAACTGTCCACTGGATGCTCTGGCTCTGGGGTCTCCCAGGATATGCAGGCCAAGGTCAGCCACTGCCTATGTTCCAGTGAGCCACAAGGCATGATACACAAAGCAATCTGCAGATGGCTGCTACTTGCGCTGGTCTTGGAGGTACCCAGGTGAGGCCAAGCTGTGAACCAAGGCTGGCTGCTGCTACTGCCAGGCCTGGGGCCACTTAACGAGAAGTACAGGGCGTGTTGAGGCCAGACACTACTTTTTGGAGAGATTGTAGGAAAATTTGAAGCCTGATCCAAGACAAGCTCTTCCTATGGAAAAGCCACTGTTAACAGCTTGGGTGGGCCAAAAAGTTGGGTGGGGCAAGGCCTCAGGGAATCACTAGGGCAGAGCAAACAGTGTGAGCCAGATTGATGGAGTCACTGATATGGTGCCAGTCTACCAGCTCTTTAAGGGAGGACTCATCTAAAAACAACAGCCTCTGCCAGCAATTCTCTCTGGGAGAAAGCTGCCCCTACAGTTCTTACCCTGATACAAACAATACAGTTCCTCACTGTATGTGTCTTGTACTGGACAAACTGCTGTCCTTGCACTGGAGCTCAGAGGGAGTGAGCCTGAGTCTCTGTGTAGGCCCTTTAAGAGGAAGTGCCTGTGACTCCAGAAGCCTTCATTTCCCTCTGTCTTGATCTCCACTGTTTTTTACAGCCAGAAGTCATGGGGACTTCTCTTTCTGGCATTGAAACCTTGGTATGGGGACTGGGTGTTGCGCTGGGAGCCCTCATCCTTCAAGGAGGACTTCCACAGCCCAGATATCCCTCCTGATTTTTATCTGCCACACGTGGGAGTGGGACCAGCCCATTCTGCTTCTCTGCCCCTCCTACCAGTCTTCATGTGGCCTCTTCTTTAATTTTGTAGTTATAAGACTTCCATTCAGCTAGATTTCAGGCCATTCTGAATATTGGTTGTTATGTAGTTTTGTTGTAAGTTTGATGTGGTTGTGGGAGGAGGTGAGTACTATGTTTACCTACTCTGCTGTCTTGACCTGAAGTCAAGTCTTTGAATTTTCTTTGAATAAATACATAGAAGAGGAATTACTGGATAATAAGGTAGTTCTATTTTATTTTTAGTTATTTGAGGAAACTCCATACTATTTACTAAAGTGGTTACACCAGTTTACATTCCTACCAACAGTGTGTGAAGGTTCCCTTTTCTCCATATCTTTGTCAACACTTGTTATTTTTTGTCTTTTTGATAATAGCCACTTTACTAAGTGTAAAATGATACCTTATTGCGGTTTTGATTTACATTTACTGATGACTAATAATCAGTACACTTTTTCATATGTTGTTGGCCATCTGTATATCTTCTTTGGTAAAAATGACTATTAATATCCTCTGCCCATTTTAAAATTTGATTGAGTTTTTTTGCTTTGAGTTGTATGAGTTTTTAATGTATTTTGGATATTAACCCCTTATCAAATATATGATTTGCAAATATCTTCTCCCATCCTGGAGGTTGCCTTTTCATTTTGTTGAGCTTCCTTTTTTTT
The DNA here is from genome assembly GCA_004026765.1 of Micronycteris hirsuta. Classification (NCBI taxonomy): domain Eukaryota; kingdom Metazoa; phylum Chordata; class Mammalia; order Chiroptera; family Phyllostomidae; genus Micronycteris; species Micronycteris hirsuta. The sequence goes on from PVJI01000433.1 coordinate 88,037, forward strand.
TCTTTTTAAGATTTTTTATTTATTTATTTTTAGACAGGGGAAGGAAGGGAGAAAGAGAGAGAGAGAAATATCAATGTGTGGTTGCCTCTCATGTGGCTCCCACTGAGGACCTGGCCCGCAACCAAGGCATTGACTGGGTATTGGACTGGCGACCCTTTGGTTCCCAGCCTGCGCTCAATCCACTGAGCTATACCAGCCAGGGCGAGTTTTCTTTTTTTGTGTAAGACATTTTAGTTTGAAGTATCCCCACTTGTTTATTTTTATTATTATTTTTTTCGCTGATCACAATCTCCCATCACCCAAACCCCCACTCCAAGAATATAAGCTCCAACAAAGCTGTGGTGTCTTCCCTGGAATTTTGCTGATTCTGGCAAAGTCAGAGTGGATCCTGGGAATTGCATCCCTGGACGTTGGAGCCTGGCGTGCCAACCCCCTCTTTCCATGGTCAGCCTCTTCCAATTAATCTGCTTGCCCACAGATACAGGAGGAGAAATCTTTGAGCAAGCCTATGACTGTTCCCCAAGGTGAAGATTGTGAGGGCACTGTCTTCATGAGCTCCCTTTGTTTCAGGAGCCTACTGGCAACAGCAGTGTGGGCTGACCGGGGAGGAAGCTGGGGCCATAGTCCCTCTTCAGGGTGGTAGGGTGCCTTTGGCCTAGGCAAGGGGCCACCCACCCAGGGGGCCCTCCTGAGTCAGGTGGGGCTGGCTTTCCCCACAGAACAAGATGTAGGTCTTCATTGGGGAGATGACAGGTCTAAGATTGGGGGTTGGGGCTTGGGCAGCACTGGAGGTGTTGCTAGGGGAAGCTGTTTCCCCAAAGCACACTTGATAATAAAAGCCATGTGAGCTCTGGGGATGGCCTTCTGATGGGCTAGCTTCCCATGTAAACTGGTCTCCAGGTCTGTCTCAAAATCCATGATGTTGGGGCTGGCCCTCTAGTCCTTAAGACCTTCTGAGGAGGCTACTGCTGATGCCACAGTGCCTGGTTTAGCATTGTCAGTAGGAGCAGTTTTTGGCAGCCTCTTCCAGGATGTCCCAATTTTTCATTTTTGCCTTTGTTTTGTTTTCGGTGTCAAATCCCAAACAATAACAACAAAAAAAAAACTAGTGTTAAGACTGATGTGAAGAATCTTACCACTTATGTTTTCTTTTAGAAGTTTCATGGTTCCAGTCTTATTTTCAAGTCTTTAGCCCATTTTGAGTTAGTTTTTGCATATGATGTAAGATAGTTGTTCAGTTTCATTCCTTTGCATATGGCTGTGTAGATTTCCCAATATAATTTATTGAATAGACTGTTCTATCGAATAGACTCAGTCTATTGAATAGACTGTTTCCACACTGTATATTCTTGGCTCCTTTGTAATAATAAATTGATCATATATGTGTGGGTTTATTTCTGGAATCTCTAAACTGTTTCATGATCTATGTGTCTGTTTTTATGCCAGTATCGTATTGTTTTGATAACTATAGCTTTGCAATATAGTTTGAAATCAGGGCATGTGATACTTCCAGCTTTGTTTTTTCTCAATTTTATTTCAGCTCTTCATGGTTCTTTGTGGTTCCATACAAGTTTAAGGAATGTTTGTTCTATTTCTGTGAAAAATGTCATTGAATTTCGATAGGGATTAAGTTAAGTTTATAGATGGTTTTGTGTCACATGGATATTTTAACAATATTAATTCTTCTAATCCATAAGCATAAACTATTTTTCCATTTATTTGTGTTTTCTTCAATTTTTCATTATTGTTTTATAATTTTCAGTGAACAAATCTTTCACTTCCTTGGTTAAATTTATTTTTAGTATTTTATACTTTTCAATGCAATTGTAAATGAGATTTTCTATTTTTCTTTCTGATAGTTTGTTACTAATGTATAGAAATGTCAGTTTTTTAATATATTGATTTTATATCCTGTGACATTATTAAATTCATATTAATTTGATCACTTTTTTTGTAAAGTCTTCAGGTTTTTCTATATATAATATCAGGCCAAATAGTGACAATTTTACTTCTGCCTTTCTGAGTTGGATACCTTTTATTTCTTTTTTATAAAAGAAGTCTTCAGGTTTTTCTATATATAATATCAGGCCAAATAGTGACAATTTTACTTCTGCCTTTCTGAGTTGGATACCTTTTATTTCTTTTTTGACTAAGTGCTGTGATTAAGACTTATACTATGTATAATAAAAGTACTGAGTGTGGGCATCCTTGTTTTGTTCTTGAACTTAGAGGAGAAGCTTTCAACTTTTCACCCCTCATGATGTTAGCTGTAGGTTTGTCATGTGTGGCTTCCATTATGTTAAGCTAACTTCCCTCTACCCATTCTGTTGACTTTTTATCATAAATGAAATTTTGTTAAAAGCTTTTTCTGCACCTATTGAGATGATCATTGTATTTTATCCTTCATTTTGCTAATGTGGTATATTACATTAATTGATTTGCTGATGTAGCACCATCTTTCCATCCCTGAAATAAATTCCACAATAATGGTGTGTGATACATTTTCTGTGTTGTTAAATACACTTTGCTAACATTTTTTTGAGGATTTTAGCATCTATATTCATTCAGGATATTGTCCTGTAATTTTCTTGTCTTGCTGTGTCCTTGTCTGGTTTTGTTATCATGTTAATGCTGGCCTCTTAAATGAATTTGGAAGTGTTCCCTCCTCTTCTATTTTTCCAAAAATTTTAAGAAAAATTGGCATTAATTTCATATTGAAATGTTTGGTAGAATTCATTGGTGAAGCTATCTGGTTCTGGACTTTTGTTGTTGGGAGATTTTGATGAATAATTTAATCTTCTTACTAGTAATTGGTGTTTATAGACTTATAATGTTATTACTTACTAGTAATTGGTGTTTGGATTTTCTATTTCTTCATTCTTTTAGTTTTGGTAGGTTGTATATTTCTAGGCATTTATCCATTCCTTCTAGCTTGTGCAATTTTTTTTGCCATATAATTATACACAGTAGTGGTTTATGATCCTTTGTTATTTTGTGGTTATAACATCTCCTCTTTCATTATTGATTTTATTTATTCTAGTCCTCTCTCTTTTTTCTTGGTCAGTTTTGCTAAATGTGTATGAACTTTTAATTTTTTTTTAAAAAAGCTCTTAATTTCATTGTTCTTTTCTATTGCTTTTTTGGTCTCTGTTTCATTTATTTCCACTGTGATACTTGTTATTACCTTCCTCCTGTTAACTTTGGGCTTCATTTGTTTATCTTTTCTAGTTCCTTGAAGTATAAAGTTAGGTTGTTTGATGCTTTTCTTGTTTCTTGATGTAGGCATTTATCACTATAAATTTCCCTCTTAGAACTGCTTTTGCTGTATCCTATGAGTTTGGCATGTTGTATTCCTATTTTTATTTGTCTCAAGGTATTTTTTAATTTCTCTTTTGATTTCTTCTTTGACCCACTTGTTTAGGAATATTTTTATTAAAATGAAATAATTTACAAGTCTAGAATTTAATTTAATTTAATTGCTAATTTTCAAAATGAATATCATGTTCCTTTTATGTTGCATAAACATCTACAGGTATGGTATATAAACATAAGAGTAGTATGTATGATTTACTATTTCAAAATATTTTCCAAAAATTATGTACAAATGTTGGGAGTACTACAATAAATTCTGAGTGTCCAGAGAAACACACACTGGAACATGCAAACAAGGAAAAAAATGGAGGCTTGACACTACTGGCAAATAACTTTGTTATACAAAAATCAATTGAATCTGTACTAGTGAAGAAGAAGCTAAGAAATTTATTTTTCTTAAATGAGTTATTTTGCTGTTCAAAATTTACATACTTTAAAGCTGAGTGTGTGTCTCAACCCAGTGACCTTCACAGCATTCTAAGAGTTGCTTTTGGAGGACACAGAGGAAGAAATATAGAGAAATATGCTCATAAAGCTTGGAATATTAGGAGAACAGATGTTTAAGGTCACAGTTCCCATTATGGTAGTTGCTGAGGGTCAAATTGTGAGTGACAAATGCATACTTGTGTTCTGTTAAATATGTATGTTTATGTATAGGGCCCCTTAAAATATGGGGATCAGGACAGAGGGCCCTCTTGCCGAGGTGTAATTTCAGTACTGGTTCTATCCTTTTTAAATGAGTGCCAGTTAAATATCTTCTAATGACTCATTTCATCTATTTAGGTCACTTACATACCTTGAAAGATGGGTTAGATATCCCTAACATTCTCTGATGATTTCTTGTATTAGTTTCTATTTCCAACTAACAAATTACCACAACTTTAAACAACATACATTTATTTTAGTTTCTGTGTATCAGGAGTTTGGGTCTGTCTTAGATGGATCCTCTGCTCATAGACTTATAATGTTATAATCAAGGTGTTACTTGGGTTGCATTTTCATGTGAGAACTTGATTGGTTAAACTGCTTCCAAGCTCATTTTATTGGTTGGTAGAATTCATTTCCTTATGGCTATACAATTGATGGTCCTACCTTTTTAAAATCCTCACTCAAGGCCATTTTATCATTGCTTTTAGAAAGAGAAGGAGGAGGAGAGGGAGGAGGGAGAGGGGAGAGAGAGAGACAGGCAGAAAGACATCGATATGAGAGAAACATCGATTGGATTGCCTTCTCATACATGTCCCGACTGGGGATCAAACCTGCAACCTGGGTACGTACCCTAACTTGGAATTAAACCTGTGACCTTTCAGTTTATGGGATGACACTCCAACCAACTGAGCCACACTGGTCAGAGTAGTCCTACGTTTTTTGCTGGTTGTTGATTGAAGTCCACCCTCAGGTCCTAGAGGCTACCCAAAGATTCTGTAAGATACTTGTAGTAAATTTCCACATCAGGTTCTTCAACATGATGCTTAGTTCTCCAGCAAGGAGAATCTCTTTTTTCAGGGGAGGCCCAGTTCCTTTTTTTAAAGGGCTTTTTCCAGATTAAGTCAGGTCCACCCAAGATAATCTCTCTTTTTTTTTTTTTTAAGATTTTATTTATTTATTTTTAAAGAGAGAAGAAGGGAGGGAGAAAGAGCAATGTATGGTTGCCTCTTACATGGCCCTCACTGGGGACCTGGCCCGCAACTCAGGCGTGTGCCCCGACTGGGAATCGAACTGGGACCCTTTGGTTCCCAGCCCGCGCTCAATCCACTGAGCTACACCAGCTGGGCAATCTCTCTCTTTTTAAATTTTGAGAGAGAGAGGAAGAGAGGGAGAAAGAAAGGGAGTGAAACATTTATGTGAGAGACAAACATTGATCAGTTGTCTCTTGTAGGTGCCTGACCCGGGATCAGACCTGCAACCCTGACTGGGAATTGAACCAGTGACCTTTCGCTTTGCAGGATGATGGCCAACCAACTGAGCCACACCAGTCAGAGCCAAGATAATCTCTGTTTTGGTTAACTCAAAATTGACTTATTTTGGAACATATGCAAAATTTATTCACCTTTGCCATATTCTATTGGCTAGAAGCAAGTCATGCGTTCTGACCATACTCAAGGGGAGAGGATTATACAGGATGTGAACAAAGAAGTGAAGATCATCTTAGAAGTCTGTTTACCACACTTCCTATTCCCAAGAGTTTTTTTCTCGAGTTTTCCCAAGTTTGCCTACTTAACATCTCAGTAAACTTCCCTTCAAACTGGAGGAAAATAGTACAAATTATCAGGTTGGGGTTAATTCATAGTCTTTCTTTTTTTTTTTTTTAAGATTTTATTTATTTATTTTCAGAGAGAAAAGGGAAGGAGAGAGAGAGGGAGAGAAACACTGATGTGTGAGAGAAGCATCGATTGGTTGCCTCTTGTTCGCCCCCAAGTGGGACCTGGCCCACAACTCAGGCATGTGTCCTGACAGGGAATTGAACTGGTGACCTTTCAGTTCACAGGCTGGTGCTCAGTCCACTGAACCACACCAGCCCGAGCATAATTCATAGTCTTTCTTAATGGTAGTGTAGGATGTGCAGACAGAAACTGCTCAAGCTGAGCTGTTTATACAATTAATTTTCTGACAAGTACTGCTACTACTATTACTACTACTAGTACTATTATTATCATTACTATTACCTAACACTTATAGAAATATTATTATATACCTAGTATTGCTTTAAGTGTTTCACCAGAACACAGTGTTTTATCTTCATAAAATCTTTCCCAGATAGAATTTATTTTTTATCATCCCCATTTTATATTTCAGGAGCTATTTGCATAGAGAAGTTTAGACCATGCAGCAAGTAGAAGCAAATTTCAAATTCAGGTAATAAGCCTTCAGAGCCCACTTCTGTAAGTCCTCTATTAGACTTTCTCTTGTACTATAGAACTCAGAAACTTCGGTTTTCCTTTTCAGCTATTCCTTTTTTGAGTCTATGCTATTTTTCAAAAGTTATATTTTCCTTGTTCAATTTCTGCTCAATTGCTACAACTGAAAATCATTTATTTATGTTTATTATTTTAGGTATTTTTGCTTTTTGTTTTTTGGACTGTTTTCTGCGAGAAGTTCATCTTGTTTTACTCCAGCATCTTTTTCTAGAAGCATATTCAGACAGTATGTATAAATAAGGCCACAGTGGTGAATAAAATATGGAAATCCTTCAGTACTGATTGGTAAGAAGCTGCCACACACCTGAGTACTACTTCTACCATGGGGTCTGCTTCAGTTCCCAGCTGAAGAACACCGGGACCTCTCCATAATCCTTCAACTAGAAGATTAATATCTGACAAAGTAGGGGGTCTTAAAGCCTGCTTCCATTCTAATTGGTCAGTGCCTGGTGCCACAGGATTTGATAATTATTTTGAATATCATCTTACCCAGAAATTGAAGCCATATGTTTTTTATTCTTCAGTGTTTTTGCATTTGTCTTATCTAAGTTGAATCTTTTGTTTTATACCTATTCTGATAGTACTTTTAGTTCTACATTATGAGTCAGGTCAAATATCACCTCTTCTGTGAAATTTTCCCATAAACTATGAGGAAGATTTCGGTTTTCTTGTTTTATATTTCTTTTATATGTAGTGTATATCTCCATGATAGTGATGATCTTATATTATCTGTATATATGACTCCTGATTAGAGGCAGAGTCATTTCTTCTGGGCATCTCCAGAACTTAGAATACTAGGTACTGTACTTGTTGAATGAAACAAGAAATTCACTGGTTAGATCAACCATGTACAATGTCTGAAGAGACTATAAATGGTTGAGGGTATCTGGGGATATTCAAATATAATAAAACTGTCTAGCTGGAGTCTTATGGAGGTAAGTCTAGAATATCAGCAAATCTAAGAAAATTAATCAATTCTTGAGTTAGTGCTGATTTATTTTTCCTTTTCCCATTAGCATAGACAATTAAGAGTGATTATAACAATGATTCCTTTTTATTTGCTTATAGAGGTACAAAGAGAAACCTAATGGACTCTAATATTCTAATCCCATTTCTCTTATTATAGATAACTTCTAATGTCAATACTAATATTTATAATTTACTGAACATTTATTTTATAATTGAGCACCTATGTACTAAATAAATTATAATAATGTTATAATTTAGCCTCTACTTGAAACTTATTGAGCAACTATGTACTATGTTCTGTTCTAAGTACTTTACAAAGTTTAGCCATTAAGCAGTGCAAATCTAATTGTTATTTCCTGACTTAAATCTTTCAAGTGAGTCTTCATTGCTCTCACAATAAAGTTCAGCTTTTAGGTAAGAAACCTATTAAATTAGTTCTCACATCAGAGATTACCTTTTCTAGGAAGTCATTACTGATTCTGCAAGTCTGGATTAGGTGATCCTCCTAAAAGCCACTCAGTAGTGACTAAATTGAGAGGCCCAAATTATAAAAATAAGTATTAACCACTTTGCACTAATTCCTTATTACTTAAAAAAATCTTCTGTTTACTTTTCTATGTTTTCCATTGTAGCACAGATTTCTTGACAGGCACCTAATATAGGCTGGAACACAGTGATTGTTAAATAAATATTAAATGAATAGATTAAGGGACAAATTACAGTAAAAGTCAAGGTTTATGATCTTTTTTCATGTTTTACAAAACACATTTGTTCCCTTCATGAAACACATTTACTTTTATCGTATCATTTAGTTCTCTCACGTGATTTTAACTTCAGACATTATCACCATTTTAGAGATGAGAACACTGAGTAACACTTATTCCGATTAACAGGCAAGTAATCCCAAGTACTTGGATGTGAGCCCAGAAATTCCAACTAGTAGCACCTTCTCCATTAAATTCCACTGGTTTTCATTAAGGGTTGGTCCCCAATGTAAAATTGAATAAGAGGGATACAGCTTCTGGTGGAGTGAATCATTGAAAGTGGTTGCTTTGGCACAGAATAAATTAAAGAAAAGATGTGTTTTCCCTATTACCTCATTATGTATGGAGTTTAAAGCATACTTTGAATTTTTAATATAAATAATGAACAAATCAACAAACTCTACTAACCTTTTTCAAAAATCTTTCCGTTTTTAAACTCTCACCTACCTATTTCCTTCCTTCTTTACAAAGCTCATAGAGGGCGCTCACAAAGTGCTACTCACTTCACTGGTTGAGGGAAGTTCCACTGAAAAACACCTCACGCTGCAACTGAAAGGCGCAGCGCCACCACCTCAGACCTCCTCTTTTCCACGGCAGAAGGCGGGGCCAATTTCCCTCATTCAAATAAAAAACCATGTGATTTGCATAAGGACCAGCCAATCCGTCAGCCTATTGGCTGATAGCGCAGAGGGCGTGGCCAATAGTACGACCACCGAGCCCCGCCTACATTAATTTGCATAACGGCCTTGCGCGTGCAGGGAGAAGCGGGTTTGTTTTTGAATCTGCGGCGGCGGCGGCAGCGGCAGCAGCGGTGACTGGGCGGCGACTGAAGCGCGCCAGACTGAGGCAGCAGCTTTGGGGGCGGCTGCACGGAGGGGCACTGTGGGAAGGAACTTCATTCCCACTTTCTCATCTCTTGCCCGGAAAGGTATATGTGCATTCTAGGGGCAGTTATAACAATATTTTCTTAAATTACTATTGTATTTCTGTAGAGTCAACACCGCATTATGGCGGCTGCGGGAGTTTGTTTGCGCGTGCGCGGTTGCGGAGCTGCGGGCCGGCGCTGCATGGGAGCACGTGATCTTGCGGGGTCGGGCTCTAGCTGCAGTTGTGCAGCGGGCTGGGCGGTGGCTGCGCAAGCGCAATATTCATTTTCAAGATCTAATGTTCTTGTTGGACGCCATTTGGGTTCTAGATTTAATTTTCCTCGTTCTCGAGGGGTTACATTTTGTTTCCCACAAATTCTCACATATTTTCAAGAAAAACGTTTCTCTTGTGTTGTACTTGTATGCAGAGCTCAAATTGTTTTCTTATATTTTTCTCCGATTCTGAGAAGCTGTGGATTTAATTTTCTGTGAAAGGGATTGTCATTTATGGTTCTTGATTGTAATTTCACTTTTAGAGTTTTGCTGGATTCAAGCTTATATTTAGGAAGGTGAATATCAGCACCTAGTGGTGTTCTCACAGGAAGTGTATTTATTTGAATTGCATATTTGCAAATATATTTTTAACCCTGCTTTTACTAGTGTTGTTATCATGGGATGTTTACAGAACAGAAATAATATGAGTTTTTGGAATATGAGGGGGAGGGTCATGGGAGTTGTTTAAAAAGAAATCTGTGTCCTTGAGTATTTTTAGAAAATATTTGATCCTAAGTCAATGAAGATTTAATTTGAATTAGTTTGTGTGCCTCTGATCATGCTTATACTTGAGTTTTACATTTTTCAGTCTCAAATGACTTGTGCATTGCTGCTTCAGTTAGAACATTTTTGTTACTCTTTTAAAATTAAGTCATTTTCTTAGTGTTGTTATATAAAATATAAAACTTGATAAATTTTTCTGATAAAGAATTCTGTAAAGAACTTCCAACTACACTGAGGCCTTTATGAGGAAATTAAGTGAACCATCAATAAAAAAAATATACATATGTATAGGGTAAAGTTGTGTTTAATTTTTTTTAATTGTAAGTGCGGTCCAGGTTTTACTTTCTTAAAGGAGGTAGTTATAAGTATGCTATTGAATATTTTAGTTTAAAATGGTAGTGCTACTGTATTTAAATCTTACATAACATGCTTGGGAGAAGTATTATGCAATTTGATACAATTCTACCATTGTGCAAATTATTTCTGACCAGGCTAAAGACTTGTAAATGGTTTTCATAAACTTCATCTGTGGTTGTAACAGTTTGTTGGTAAGTTTAAATCAGTCCCCTGTCAAATGAAGTGGCTCTTGCTTTGCAATCTTGGTTGCTTTAGGGATGTTTTTATTGCCTTAACTTTAAACAAGTACTATTAGTAGTAGCATTAAGATGTAGTTGAAAGGAATACTTGTGGTTGGTGAATTTTTAAAAAATAATACCACACACGAGATAGAATGGAATAATAGGAATAATTATTTTTTCTTAACAAAAAAAATTTGTCGTTAACATAATTCCTGGGCTTCTGGAGTCTTCTACTCAGAAATATATTTAGAGGGCAGTTGTGCAATCTTCCCTTTTATACTTCTCTGGGGGTTTACCCAGCAGACTCCTCCCCCACCTCTCTTGACATTGTTTCTGGTGTTTTATTAGCATTTAAAATATGTTGTATTTTCTGTATCTGTGTGTATGTTTGTGTGTATGTGTAGACACATACATATTTAGGTTATGAAAAGAGCTTTGATCTTAGGGCATGGTACACTTTGCATTTCTAGAGAAGTGAAATATTTTGGTGTGTACATTCAAGCTGATGTTTTCATTTGAATATACAAATGATTTAAGTTAATGTTGAAGCCTCAAAAGAGGTACTTTGAAAACACTGAAGAACATATTGAAAAATGTAAATATTTATTGGTAGGACAGTTTTGCTGTCATCTTTGTTAGAAAGGCAAATACAGTTCTATAAACAGAAAACTAAGATCAGTGGATTGTCTGAACATACACTCTTTGTTCATTGGTACTGTCAATCCAAGCTTGTTTTGAAATTTTACTTCTGTGGTTGATACCACAAAATTTTGACACATATGCAGCGTATATAAATATTAAAACTAGGTTATTACAGGAATGAATAAAAGTTATTGGGGTTTTAAATCTTTCAGTTTTGTGAAATTAATAAATTACATTTTTTTACTTATTATAGCACATTTGGAACATGTCGACGTTAATGAACATTTAGAAATAAATGCTCTAAATGTTTTGGTGATTTTTGTGACCTTCCCATGGTTGAGAAGTTGATCAATAATAATTGATCAATGATATTGATTGATCTGTTTTAATTGGATCATAATCTTATTCCTGTTCTTTTAGTATCATATTGTGGATATTTTTCCATTTTATTATTGTTTTAGAATGTGTTTTTTAATGGTTATATGACATTGTGGAAAGTATCCCAAATTAACAAATATTCTTCAAATATGTTTTTAAATGGCCACATAACATTATCTCTGTTTAGAAAGTACTGTGACTTAATAAATCTTTTTTTATTGTTGACTGTTTTGCTTGTTGCCCATTTCTCTATTAAGTAAAGTAATGCTATAGTGAACATCCTTTTCCATGAGTCATGACCTACATCTTATAAAATTTATTTTAAATTACTGTATTAGAGTGCTTTTAAAGCAATTCCAAAATTGATAAAAAGTTTTTATGAACAGCATTTTCCATACCACCATCAATCAGTGTGGTGGTTGAAAAATAGTATCGCATTAACTTCCTTTTTTCTATAATTAGCGAACTTGAACTTTTTAATGTTTGATTATGCAGTTTTCTCATTTTTTATGAATTAGCTGTGTGAGGTCTTTTTCTGTGGTAGATAACGTTTTTGTTATTTGTAGCAGCTATTTATAGATATTCATATTTTGTGCAGGTTTTTTTGAGTTCATTACTTTTTAAATTGCTCATGGTTTTATATATTGAGAAGTGTTATATTTTTACATAGTAAAATCCACTGGTTTTTTTATTTGTGATTTCTTCCAGGACTTTTCTGCCTAGAAAATACTACCTGCTATGAGATGACTAAATGTTCATCTATGTTGTTTATTTTTTCTAGAAGTTAACAAAAAATGTGTTTTAATGTGTATGGAGTTTATTTTAATGTACTGTGTAAAGATGGGTTGCTAGTTTCCACTTTTTCCAAATATCTCAGAATTTTTGTGTTAGTGATCCTTCTTTTATTGCTTTGTTTCTTTTGATCTTAACTACTAGGTTTGAGCTATTGGTTCTGCTTCATTTACTAGGGATGTTTTAAGTTGGGGGTCTATTGGCCTTGGGGTTCTAGAGATCTGCTTAAAGAGTTCCTTGGGTACCTTGATGTACACAATATTATGTGAGTGCATATGTGCACTTTTATTAGGAAAGAGTTATAGTTTTCATTAGCTTCTCACAGGAATATGTAATATAAAATCTAAAAGTAGGTTAACAACCACTGTATCTGGGCCTTGTTCATAGAGAAGTACTGAATTGTTTTATTTGCTGTAGTGTTACCACATAAATGTATATTCATAATTCCTTTTCACAGTTTTTTAAGCTAGTCATTCCTGTTTTTGCAGATGAACTATAGATTCATTTGGTTAAATTTTTAAAAAGCCAACTATGTAGTTTTGTTTAGAAATGCATTAAATCTAAATTGGGGTGAGTTTAAATCTTTATGATGTTTGTTTGTTTTTTGAATATGATACACTACCTGCAGATCCCACAAAAATGTATTGCTTTTAGGAACTCTGAGAAAATTTGTGATACCTGTTACTTTTCACTAAGGTATTATTTACTCATTTTGTAGTGCTGATATAATGTTAATAGGGATGAATTGGTAGAGTGTATACTACTACATTTCTATTTTTAATCTGCTTTAGGACATGATGACATGACAATAGTACAAATGTGAAATTAGAAGTAGGAAAAATAGGTTTTTAAGATAAAATGTTGGGCAATACTTGAAACCAAATTTTTTCTTCTCTGGCTAATATAGACATTTTTTTTTTTTTAATGGAGGAGTTTTGAAAAGTTACTCACTTGCTGGTCAGGATAGAACCTAATACTATAATAAAGTAAAAATTTTCGGTTTTGGTCTCTTTGGTAACAAGTATTATAATCTCTCATTAGGGTGTTAACCTGATTATTTAAATTCATTCTCCATTAAATCTACTGCTTGTACTGACTGCAGTGAAGAGTATAATCTTAGTAGTGATCTATTTCAGTTGTAATTCTACTTTTTCATTTTTCTAATGTATATAGGATAGAAAGTCAGGTTATTTCAAAAAAAAATTTTTTTAAAGATTTTATTTATTTATTTTTTAGAGAAAGGGGAAGGGAGGGAGACAGAGAGGTAGAGAAACAGCAATGTATGGTTGCTCCTCACATGGCCCTCACTGGGGACCTGGCCTGCAACCCAGGCATGTGCCCTGACTGGGAATCGAACCGGGACCCTTTGGTTTCCAGCCCGTGCTCAATCCACTGAGCTACACCAGCCAGGGCTCAAAATATTTTTATTGAACTAGTTGAACCTGAAATGAATGAAAGGAAAACAGGAAGTAAAGATAGAAAAAATAGTAAAATACTGTTGGCTTTATGAAAATAAATCTAGGAAATGGGTAGGAATGTTAAGACATTATTGGCTTCTCTTAAGCATTTTCTTTTTTTTTTTTTTTTAATGCAAAATTCCCATCTTGGATCTCTTTTGAGCAAATCTGCTTCAGTAATTTTTATATTCTGCTGTTTTTGTGTGACCTTTGTGCTTACCTGAGAACTTTTCCTAGTTCTGACAAATGATATTTGTTTTTTTAGGCTATAATAGGTGAGAACTAGCAAATTTGGGACAGAAATGCTACTAGAGAAATATATATGGTTAGTGGCAAGAAATGATGGCTAGCATCTTGATAGTGTATAGGTGTCAGATTTCAAGTGTTAGAAGCAAGAATTTAAAATGTTAGTTCTGAGGTTAGTTTGGGAATCATTGTTCTTAGAGCTGGATCAGTATTTATTATGCAATCATTATATAATCAGTAATCAATATGGTAATTGGTAATCTCATTAATGATTCTGAATTATAGAGAATATTTAGTTATGTTTAACTTGTTCAGGAAGGCAAAGAAGTGTATGATACAGTTTAGAAAGATTTCTCTTACAGTATTTTTGTTTTGAGGTATGTGGAAAATTCCCACATTGGCATAACTAGTTTTACAAGGGAGTCATTGCAGAAAGAATTTTGAGGATGAAGTTCTTACCTTTGAGTTCCTAACAGTTGTGGAGTATATTATAGGTTAAAATTAGGTGATGTTTTAACAGTATTTACATAAATGATTCTAAAAATATTGTAAAAATTCAGTGTTTTTTTGAAATTCAGTGGTTTCTCGTGTCATTTTACTTTGTTCAGCATGGAAAAGTAAAAGTGAGTTCCACCAAATTAAACTTTAGATCCCCTTTAAGTTGCGGGGTGCAAACCATTTTGTAATGGATATGGAGAGTATGAGTTCTGGGCAGAATTTCCAGTTTTTTATGTCCTACAAAATGAAAAGACCAGGGCACTAGTGCTTATTTATACAATGTGAATGTTTTCCATTTTGAATTTTAATCATTTGCTTTTTTGAGCCTTTAAGATAATGACTAAGGCGTCTCCTTGGCTACCATCCAAAAAAATGTGGCAGACCTAGGTCTATGGGTATAATTGATGTTACCTCCCTGACAGTATATAACTGGACCTACATAAGCATGAAAGTCTGAGAAATGAAGATGACCTGTTAACTTTACCACCAGAAATATTACTTATTCATGTCTGCAGTTTTTCATTGCTCAGGATAGTATAATAATGTTTTGTGTTATTTTGTAACTAATAGCTAGGAATAGCTAGTTAGAAACCCTTTAGCTTGTGAGAGAGGGCCCTTTGATGGTGATGTGAGGTAGCAGTGTCAAAATGTCTGTCTTTGTTGTTTGTATAGCCCTGTGCTACTTTGTAGAACTATTGTCTTAATGGGAAGTTTAGGATTTATGTGTGTAGCACTCTGGCACTTTTACATTCTAATAAGAAATTTGAATTTTACATTAGAATAGTGACTCTCAGAACAGACAGAGCTATAACGGGAAGTCTTTCTGAGTCAGTAATTCACAAAGATTGTATCTTCCATTTTGTAGAAAGGTAAACCTAGAAGGTAGAAAAGAAAATCTGCTGTTTTGAGGACCAGGATAAAAAACGTTTGGTGAAACAATAATTACTTGACTGCTTCAGCTCATTTTCCACTAAGGCTTTGTACTTTCAGAATGTATCTGCCCCGTTATTCTTATTAGAATAAACATTTTAAGAAAAGGAAGAGATGGGGAAAGCATGGAAGAGAAAAAAAAGACTATATTTGAACTTTTTAAATTTCCTTTTAGGTGGTAAATATCAGGAGCTAATTGGATGACAGTAAAAGATTAAACTTCTCTGAGAGACTCTTACTATTGTTTAGGGATGATAAATGTTTATTTTTCTCATGTAACACTACAGCAGACTTTGTAGGATTTGCAGCTGGCTCTGGATTAACAAATGGTTTTTATATGTTGAACATGATTTCTACGTAGAACTACTACAAAGTTTCATCAGCCAGGGGCAAGGGAGAAAAGACAGTGAATGGGACTGTCCACTCATTCTTTTGAGAACATAACCTAGAAGTGGGACATACCACTTTGACTCATGTTTTATGGCTGCGAATTTAGTCATTGGACCATACTTAGCTGGGAGAGGAAGGCTGGGAAATGTAGTCTCCAGCTGGACAGTCATGCATTCAGCTAGAATTAGAAAATTTTATGAGTGAAGGAGAGAAATGGATATTAGAAAACAACTAGCATTTTCTGCTACAAAAGGAAGCTAGAGAAGTAGTCTCTCTAAGTAATTCTTAATTTGATATTGAAAACTCTTTTTTTTTTTTTGTTTTATGAGTTAGTTCCAGTTCTCTGTATATCTTCTTTTGAAATGGAATTTTGAGAGTTTCATGTTCGTGATTTGTGGCTGAGGTTCTGGTTATTATAAATGTTTATCTTACTTGGTAGAATTCTTCCTCTTTTCTCTTTGCCTTTGAAAACATTAAATCACACCCTGGACTGTGTGCCTCAGTTGGTTGGAGCATTGTCCCATAGACCAAAAGCAAAAGGGTCGTGGGTTCGATTCCCTATTAGGGCACATGGCTGGATGGCAGGTCAGGTCCCCAGTCAGGGGCATGTGTGAGAGGCAACCAATTGATGTTTCTGTCTCACATCCATCCCTTCCCCTCTCTAAAAAAATCAGTAAGCATGCCCTTGAGTGATGATGAAAAAACAAAACAAAACATTAAATCATGATTACTTTTGGAAGAATTTTAATTTTAATTTAATTTTTAAAACTTACTGTGATATTTTTTGAACCTTGCCTGTTAACTTGCTTATTTTAAAAGGATGAAGGATAGTAGGTAAATTGTATGACATTTGTTTGGACTGTTTGTTTTAGTCTCTTGAGTGTATTTGTTTTTCATTATCTTCTGTTTTTTCTTGTTTTATAACTATGTATATATGTATATATAAAATTTACATTTTCAAAT
Organism: Micronycteris hirsuta; assembly: GCA_004026765.1. Classification (NCBI taxonomy): domain Eukaryota; kingdom Metazoa; phylum Chordata; class Mammalia; order Chiroptera; family Phyllostomidae; genus Micronycteris; species Micronycteris hirsuta. The sequence continues at coordinate 104,577 of PVJI01000433.1, forward strand.
TGGAAGGTAATGATTTTTGAAGACCTTGTGATATACATAAGTAAAAAGATTTTGATCGTGAATTCTTTGCATATAGGTTAAACTTATATGATTAAGTAATTAAAAATAGCTTTCTGTAGATGATAAATAAAAGAATAGATATTTGTGTAGCACAGAAAGTGGGACTCTGTTGTGGGGAGATCAAGGAAATCTTAGTATTTTAGGAGAACTCAAAGTAGTTCCCCTAACATAAATCCTTGATTTTTGTAAATAAGAGTCATTGCTTCCTTGGTGCCTACTTTTTTAAGCCCAATAAAGGAACTGTATTTATTCTCAGCTGGAAGTTCTCTGAAGGCATTTATTCCTTTTTACTTTTATGTTTCTTGTTATTTGTATAGTACTTTATAAGCTTCCTGAAGTTAGGAATATCCTATTGATATATTTGACAAATGTCACATTTTAAAGACAAATTCCTTCTAATTAGGTATGATTAAACCATGATAAGACCACTTTGAAAGCTATGAGATTGCTTTCCATAATGCCTACCTTGATATTCAGTAAATATTTGCTTATTAAAAGAATAGAACCCATTTGTTTTAGGTAAGGTGAAAAACGGGAGTAAGATATTCTAGCTCCTTTCATTTAACTCATTATTATGCACAGATGTCAGAACTGTTTTTTATTTTCAATAATTGAACATGTAATTTTATCCACTGGATAAATTGTCAAAGATAGATACACACTTTGCTCATGAAATATTACAGATAGTAAAACAGCTTGAAGAATAAGTTATTTGTAAGAAATAGAAGAAAATTAAGAAAACAAGGAAACACCTTTGCTTACCTATAAATAAGCTTCTAAAACAACTCTGAAGGACATATGTATGCAAATTAATAAGGGTTTGATTAAAAAGATGGAATAATATAATTTTGTGTTTTAAGTTTGTGTAATTCCTTCCCCTTGCAGACTTGTGGTGATTTAAAAGTTGGAAAATAAAAACAAATAAATGAAGGGGAGAAAAAAAACAAGAGAAAAGACAAAGTACTTTCCTAAACCAGTTAATAATAGGTAGTGAAGTGGAAAGAAGAGTAATTTTGTACTGGGACCTGGGCAGTTAGTGTTTCCCAGCAGTCTTCCTTATATATGAAATGGTGGTTCCACCTACCAGCTAGGATTGTTATGAGAACTACAAGAGATTAGACATGTGTAAAATATAAGAAACATTGTACATAGGACAAGGATGCCTCAGTCCCTTTCAGAGTAGGCACCTTGGGACCTCACACAGTTCTCCCAGTTGCCATCAGCTGCCCCATCGTATTTTCCTGAATCCAATAGTGTCTGAAATCTCTTCCCTTTCAAAGGTGATTTTAATTTTGGGAAAAGCCCGAAGTCACAGGGCACCAAATCTGGGCTGTAGGGGGTCTGAGTCACCTGGGCGATATGATGTTTCACTAAAAGACTCTGTAGAGAGGTGATGCATGAGTGGGTCATGATGAAGCTGCCTATCACCAGTTGCCCATGGCTGCACTGACTAGTACAGTGAAGTCGTCATTGTTTACCCATGGCGTTCCAGTCCACTCTCCTTAGCTGCCAGGTTACACTGATGTTGTGCAAACTGTACTCATATTAACAATGGCTGGACTTTTTCCAGACAGATGTGGTATCTTAATTGAGGATTAAAGGGAGATTAGAAAGAAAGTGTTTTCCTATATGACTATTAAAAATAAAATATTAACCACATTTCAGTTCATTTAATCCTAGGTAATTCTTGCTTTACTGATATAGGGTTAAATAATCTACTTGACACAAAATTGTCTGCATTTGACTAACAGAATCATGGAAGTCTTGACCCATTCTCTTCATACAGTTTTGACAGACGTTGATTCATGAAGGTAATGTCAACTTTATAGCCATAAGTCTCTTACATATAGTAATAGTTTAGATGATTTTGGTATAGTCCTTTACTAAAGATCCTTTGATGTTTATTTAAAGGAAACATTACTTTCCTTAGTTATAGTGGCAGCAAGGATCTTGACTTCATTTTGTTTCTTGAATTTTATTGCTCCTGCCTAGCCTAGTTGCTTTCTACATCTGGTATACCACTGTCGTCCTTAAATTTTATTCACCATTCTAGGGATTTCCTTCACTCCTCTTTTTTGCAACCCCACCCTTTTTTTTAAATGTGTCATGTCTTTTTATTTACTACTCTGTCTTTAGGGGGAGAGGACCATATTGTCTAGTAACTTTTTGAGAGAGAGTATATGAGAGGTATATTTTTTGATACTATGTGTGTTTGAAAATTATCCTGTATTTTTATGCCTGATTGATAGTTTGGCTAGGTATAGAAGTCTAGGTTAGAAATAATTTTTCTTCAGAACATTAAAGGCATTGTTTCATTATATTCTTGCTTCTCTTACTACTGAGAAATATGAAGCCATTCTTACTTCTGACGTCCCCCTCAGTAGAAGCTTGTAGAATCTATTATTAGTCTCCAGAATTCTGAAAGCTTATCATTGACTGGCATTCATCAGGTCCTTTCAGTTTGATAGTTCTTGCCTGAAAATTTTTCTTAAACGATTTCATTGGTAACATACTTCTTCTGCCATTCTGTCATTCCAATGCAAATTTTTGGTTGGGCCCTCCACTGTTTTTCTATTTTTTCTCATTTACAACTTTTTCTTTTTGCTCAGATTTCTTCAGTTTTATCATTAAGTTCTTCTATTGAGTTTTTCATTTTTTTCTATCATGTTCTTAATTTATGTTTTTTTATTCCTTGCCTATAGTTTCTCTTCTTGACATATGACTGTTACATCTTTTCTTATTTGTGGATATTAATATTTTTTGAAGTTTTCTTGCATAGTCTATTGCTTTGTGTTTTTTTAATTTAATTTATTTTTATTCATTTTGTTAGTCTTTGTACTTTCATGTTAGATTTTTTTCTTGGTTGTCTATAAAACATGTGGGAGATTCAAACATGATTAGAATATTTAAATAGAATATTTAAACTTGTCAGTTTTGAACTTTACTATAGGCTGATCTGGTTGGGCTGTTTTTTTTGGAGAGCTCCTGGGATCTTAAGGTTTGTATTTTGGGCTTATTGGAGACCACCAAAGAATAGTCTTTAATGTTCATGCATAGAGACTTAAGGTATGATTGCCAGCATTCTGGGAGATTAATGGAGCAAGAGGATTAGGGGTCTCTACATTCAGCAGACAATCCTCTCTTCTTGGTGTATGTTGCTTTCATTTTTAACTGTAGATGTTTTTTTCAGACTTTTGCCAGAATTGGGAGGAGCATGTATTCAGTGAAAGGTAGTGAGGGCATTTAGGGTATCTTACTGCTACACAAACAACTTTGAATAATATTCCCTTTTTTAGTCACACCATCCTACTATTTGCTCCCTTCACCCCAATTTCCAAAGGTACCTAGTTCATCTAGTTCCTAATGTTTTTTGAAGTTGCTGCATGTGACATGAATCAAATGGGTTCATTTTAACTTGTCCCCAGTGCAGCTTGGAATATGGTATTTTAGGAACTACTAAGTTAGTTATCAATGGCTCTGCTTCTCTCCCAGCTCCCAAAATCTTTCTAGCTATTGTCTCTTTTACCTTTCTCCCTGTTCTTGAGGACTTATGCTTCAAATATATACCTTTACTGTAATTTCAATGGGATTTGAGGGAGCGAGAGTAGGTGTTTTTCATTTTACCATCTTCGTATCCCTCTAACATTCTTTTTCTCTTTTAATATGTATAATATTGATAGTAACTTGCATAATTAAAATATATTAATTAAATAAATGAAAAATGTGTTAACTTCCTACCCAATACAATGAAACCTTTTATTTAGGGTCTATGGAATTTTCAACATATGGGAAATTTTCTAATAGTGTGATATATGATATATAAAAAGTATAGTAATTGATTAGAAAAAAATAGTATAGTAATCTTCTAGTTGTTTTTCATTGGTACTTTTGTGATCCTGGGCATATGATTATATTTTCTGATCAGAAAAATTTGAGATTATAGGACTGTTATTTTACATGGTCATTATAAGAGTCATCAAATGAAAAAATTATGTGAAAAGTGCTAGTTTTATTTAGGAAGAGCTAAAACATTGGGTAATCGTGGAAATGTTTAACATTAGAAATACCTTCCAAATATGTTTGCTTTTACAAATAAACAATGGTTGGGTTTATTATGACTCACCCTATCTAAAACAAATTTCTTATAACCTATCATATAATTGAGCTGTATTTTTCTTAATAATATTAAAAGTTTAAAGGTAAACAATATACTTACATTCTATAATTATTTTATAGAGTTCAACTCTTCTAAGCACATATTAGCTTCTATATAATAACTATAAAAACACTAAAAACCAAAAAGTGTTCTACAAAACATACTTTTTCCATCTTGGGTTTTGAAGTTCAGAAGTTTTTAGGCCAAGAATAAAAAGTTAGTTAACTTATCAGTTGACTTCTTCCTAGAATATGAGTTGAGATCTTAAAAGTGAAGGTTCTTACAGGTGTAGAATTTTCTGAGATTTTTGTGGTAGAAATGAAAATACTGGGAATGTTTCAATGCACCATCTATTGGGCAAATAAATACTATGTTCCATACTAATAAAGTGAATGGAAAATGATGTGATTTCTGTCCTTTAGAAACTCATATATAAAGATATAGGTAATGAAATATGGTAAGTATAATGGTATTATATGCAATATTTAAGATATAAGACCCTTTATACCTGGTTTGGGGGATGGGCCTAATGAGGAGAAAAGAGAGTTAGGAAAGGATTATCAGTGATAATTTAGGTTGGATAATGATTAGAATATTTGAGGGTGTGTTATATAATTTAAATCTTTGTGGAATAGACTTCCAAAAGAATGTGTTTCCTGAATATCAGAAGCTGTTCATCAGGCAGGTCTCAATGTTTTGGCTATTTCTTTCCCCATTAACCCTAGGCACATTCCAGTGCTATGGTAAGGTCTATTCTGTTTGAATCTTTCCGAGTTTACCAGCCTCTTGCTTTTTTAATGAATAGATTTGAGCCATTTCAGGGAGTCGGTTATATTTTTGAAGAATTAATATGGCTTGGCCCTGGCAGGGTATAGCTCAGTTGGTTAGAGCATAGTCCCCATACACCAAGGTTGGGGATTAGATCCCCAGTCAGTGCACCTACAAGAATCAACCAATGAATGCATCAGGAAGTGGAACCAACAAGTCAATGTTTCTCTCTATTAAAAAAAGAAAAAAATTAATATGGCTTGAATAATGTATTTTTTTTTCTGATAAAGTACTTGAAGCAGTTTTTACATATATTATCCGTTTGCCTCCTGGAAAATAAATAAAGACCTTTTAAAAGCTGAGTTTTAATTTTTTTTTAAACTTTTATTATGGAAAATGTCAAATGTAAAATGAAGTAGAATGAAATAACGGACTTCATGTACCCATCACTCAGATTGAATAGTCATCAATTTATGAGGCCAGTCTCCTTTTAGCTATACCACTAGCCCCTCTCTCCACCTTTTTACAAGTTTTAATAAATACCTACATCCAGTGGTGAATAGAGACAAGATAGCACAGGGCAGCTAAATTTAGGGAGGTAAGCCAAGGAAGACAGAAGGAAAAGGTGGATTTCCTAGCTGTTGTGAGCTATCAAGCAAACAGGTTCTTTCTCTGCTTTTGTCCTTCACTTTTTTTGATGGGTTGGTATCACTCAAATTTGTCTTGTTAATATACCCACTTTCAGACTGAATTTTACCCTTTTATTCTCCTTAATTTTTTTTTCCTCAAGGATGTCTACATTCTTTATTTTTATTTTCTTTTCACTTACATTAAAATGTTGGGAGGTCTGTGGCAGGGCATGAAATTTCATATGCCCTGGGACCAAACACTTAAATGGAGATGTCTTTTTGATCACCTGGATTGCGGAAGAGAAGTAGTTTTTATCTGTATGGCAAATTAATCAAAATCAGCTTTGTTGTGATCATAGCTCTGGTGACTCTAGTCCCTCCCTGGAAATTATTTAAAATTTTCAAGATTCAAATATTTCATTGCAAGCTTTAACCATTCTGCTAGATTTGAGCACTTTGTGGCTTAGATTCTGGGAAAAATCCTTGTTTGGTCTTCAAAAATGGAAATTGGCTATCAAGATTTAAGTAACATAATTTTCCAGAAATTATAAAAATTGGCATTCTTTTTGTGATGAAAGTAATATAAGAGATTTAAAGAGAGGGCCTTGAGCAGAGTTTGACTTTTTTTTTTTTCTGGACTGAAATGGAGGCTTTCTTTCAAGCGAATTCCCTGATGTTTGCTGTGTGTGATTTGGCTCCATCTCTGTAACTACTAATATATGACATGGACTTCCAGCTGCCTGGGATCTGGATGTGCCTAAAGTCTGTATTGCAAGTCCGGATTCACAGGCATTATGTTACAAAACTGGCTTGCTGCCTTTTCTGTTTTCTGTGTCCTGAGTAGCTGCATTGTTTGTTGCAGTAAATGCATTAGCTGTTGTCCGCGTTCAGTTTCTTGCAGGCTGACAAAGTGGGAGGGGCTTTGTTTGATACATAACTGAGTTTTCACTCTGTGAGTTCTTGAGTGCACATTGCAGCCATCTTAATTACACTTTAGTGCAACTGAGACAGTGCAGCTGTCTCAAAATGGCTGCTAACCTAGCCTTTGTAGCTGCTTAGCCAGTAACTATGCCAGTGTGGAGAACTGTCACATGTATCACAAGCAGAGGTAAGAACCAATTGCCCTCTATTTTTGAAGATTTTAATTAAGAAACATTTGAATTTTACTGTGTTTATACAGGAAGGTGAACTAGAGCTTGCTTGCTAGGAAGTTGAAATGTTTGCTCATAGAACCTTTAAGCCTCTATTATGGAAACAGTGCATAGGATGGTGAGGTCAAAGGTTAAATTCCTGTAATTTCTCACCATTTTATGTTCTGTCATTCCCAGAACATTAGATCACTCAGTAGTGTTTTTCTGGCTTTCATTAACTTAATATTCCTTTTGTGTTTGATATTTTAGTTTGCTTGATATTTATTTACAGAAATTAAAAACTGTATTAATCTGAATAGATTTTTAAAAAGTCATAATTAAACCTTGTTTTGCACGAAGAATGTGATATTTCTTGTGTGTGTATGTGTGTATTGGAGGTATTGTTTGGTAGCTTTCTGGGAAGAATGTTGATTCTCTGGATATAAATCATAGTTACAGAAAGAACTTTATTTTTTTAACACTGTTAGACTTTTTTATACTTTGGGTTCCAGTTCTTTCTCATTATGCTGCCTCCTCCCCGCCATCCAATTCTTTCACAGTTTTAATACTGTCAACTTTGTATCCTAATTACTTTTTGTTTAAATTGGCATTCAAATGCAAATTTTGATTTTAGAAATAAATTTACATCTTCTAGGTCTGGATGTCCTTTTACTTTATAGCTAATGTATCCTAATGCAGCAAAACTGAAGTAAATACTCATTTTTAATTAATTAACTGATTAATTGTTGATGTTCACTTTAGTATTAGTTTAAACCTGTGGTATATTTAAAAGTAATACAGCTCAGTGGTTTTGTAAGTTTAGTTTCAAAATTTTCAAAAAATTATACTATTCTGAAGTAGAAACATTTATTGAGATATTGTAAGTGCACAGTGACCCAGAAAGGTAGGAGAATGAAATTCACATTCCAATAGCAGAAAAGTTATATTATTAGCACTGTGTTTAAATCATAGTACATTAAAACATTTTTTCTAAGCGGTACAGTACATTTATCCAGCTTAGTCAGTACAATATTATGAATATATCCCTGACTAATGTAACATAGAACAGTAAGTTTTGAACTTTCTAAATACAGCAGCTTTTAAAAAAACAGCAACTTTTGCACATTACATTCTTATGAAAGTTCCCACTATATAAAAAGGAAACATGTTATTTTTGTGTACTTATTTTACAATGTAAATTTGCAACACTTATTATAAGTTTGTTAATAATTTGAGAACATAAAAGTTGGAAACCAGATAACATGACAATTATGATCTTGTATTAGTGTCAGGATCTAGGTTACTGGCGCTAAGGGACTGGAATTTGGTTTTGAAAGTATTCTAGACCATATGTTATTCATGATGTATTTTGATTTTCATGAAGGTAGAGTTTTATACCTGTATTTACACGATTTAACAGTTTAAAATTGCTGCCATACCACAAAATTGTGTTTAAACCAATTCTTAGTTTTTCTTCTTGCTATATTGTTTCTTCTAACTAGTGTTTGATGGCCTAACATGTTTGGGATCACTTGCTCAATTTCATCAGCATTTTAGCAAGTTTGTTTCACTTTCATTAACTAATTAACTTTGTGAAGTTGTTGGGACTTTTGATGTAATATAGTAGGTTCTCATAATCTGAACATTACTTTATGTAAGTTTCCTAATAGAGAAAAAGAAGAAAAATTCATTACATGTGAGAAATTCTAGCCATCATACCTTTCAGTAAGGTGCCCTGGAGTGAGTATGCCATAAGAAAGTGAATGTGCTGTGACTTTAATCACTCTTTATTTTCATGCCTCTTATAGTATGAACAATTCATTGTATTTCAAAAATTTCAACAGTACAAGCTGTGTATTTGGTTTTATATTCTTTATTGCCAGAGAAAAACTGACTAGGTTGAAATTACTGATCAATTTATAATCTTCAGAGTATGATCTCTGGGAAATTTTAATGATCCACTCTTTTTGCTTTCTGTTGTGGACTATAAAAATTACCTCTATCCTCTACAAGATGACTCCACTGATTATTACTTGTACATGGGGAAACACCAACACTCTGTGGTTACTCAGGATATTATTATTAATTCTTTCTGTGCCATTTGCATTTTTGTAACTACGAGCATAAAACTAGATCCCACTGGGATATTACTTTTTGGATTGATGACAGATTTAAATTTTCTATGCTGAATTCCAGGTTATTTATTATGTTGACTAACCGAGGGCATAATAAATGTGGGAGTTGGATATTTGAGATTTTATGTTATTATTTTTACTTCTTGTCCTCCCCATTTGTTTACCCTTTTTCATAAGCCATTTCATTGACATAGCCCTATAAAGAAAATGAGGTAGTGGAAAGAACATTAACAAAGAGTTCAAACCTAAATGTAAATTCTATTTTTGCTACCTTTTTCTTATATTGGCTAATGCATTCCACTTTTTGACTCTTGTTTCCTCATATAAAGTGGGGAGAAATTCCTATCTTTTTGGCAGGGATATGCTGAGGATCGGTTTATATAATACTTCTGAATAGTATCATGAAATACTTCACAAATATCTATCTGGCTTGCTAATTTTCCAGTAGTTCTTGAATGCTTTGCAGTTGATCTGCTTCTCAGATGTCATATACTTTATCAAATGTGATTGGATCAGAGATTTCTTGTATAACATGCTCAGAAGCCAGAAGTGCTAATAACTAACACAAGTGTATCAACTTAGTAACATGATATATTCGCTACTGGACCCTACTCTTTTAGTTCTTTAAAATTTTTGACACTTTTTTAGAGAGAGAGAGGAAAAAAAATGACTTGTTCCACTTATTCATGCATTCGTAAGTTACTTTTTATATATGTTCTGACTGGGGATCTAACCTGCAACTTTAGCATAGCTAGACGATGCTCTAACCAACTGAGCTACCCCTCCAGGGCCCTACTCTTTTAAATAATGTAGCCAATATAGAATGTTTGCATTACACAGAGGAGTAGGAATGTTTTACTTCTAGTCAGGCTGAGTTCACCAAAGTATACAGTGACAGAAATATTTCTGTAAAAGACTTGAATTCAGGGCCTAGACTTTTCTGTTTCATTACACAAGAGATCCTAACATTGTAGTTCTCTCAGTGGCCACAAATTGGCAGCCAACAGGCTTATTTTATCCTTTAGTCACTGCCTTATTTCTCTAGTTGTTAACAGTTAAAGTTGCCAGGTTTTACACGAAAATGTGAATGTTTCCTCTCTTGAAAGATGATGATTAGGCAGTGCTAGGAGTGTGTTTTTGCTTGAAAGAAATAATTTACAGTTGAGGAGCTACTGTGCCCTTCAGATAGGGCCTAGTCCTCACATCTATTCCTCTTGTTTAATTCACATTACCTGCTGGGCCCTGTATGCTGTTTATTTTTAAATCCCTATCCTACTAATTTGACAGGTTGTTGGCAGCCTGTAACATCTAAAATACAGCTTCTAACCCAGAAGAAAGTAAACATAAGTAAAATTTAGCCTACTTCACTTGGAAGGAAAGGTAGCAAATACAAAGTCAGTTTACTCTTTAGATGGTATGGCACATTTGCTAACCTTTTAGCCTTGTGCTGGTTTTTATAGTGGAGTACTATGTTGCCTGAAGGACATACAGTGACATCAGCAAGAAGAGATTAAAGAAATACTAATTAGAAACATATAAGTACTTTGAAGGTCTTTTAATATAATGTTACCTTTTAAAAAAATGTTACTGTGTTAAAGACATCACTGTTTATCATCTTGGTGTTCTCAATGATGAGAGTAAATAAGAAAAAGTTAAATTATATTCATGATAAGCAGTTTACCGAATAGATAAATGAAATAGATATTTATAAAAGATTTTTGCCTATATTGGTTTTTAGACCTACAAGATTTTAGCACTTAAAATGAATAAATTCCCAATCAAAAGTTTTCTTAACTGCACTAGATTATTTCAGAGGCTATTATAAACTTTTGTTAAAATTTTGCTTCTGTTTACATAGCATTCACTCTCTGAACTATGAGAAGAGTACTTTAATGATCCGTGAAACATGGTAGTTTATAATCATGATCTGACGTGAATTTGAATTCCACATTTTCTAGATGAAAACCAGCTTCTAAGCATTCGTGTGATGCCATGACAGTGGTAACTCAAGGAAAGTGCTGAAAGACTGTTATTTTTTTGGAAAATGGTATTCAAATTAGAGAGAAAACTTTAGTGAAAATTGAAAGCTCAGGTAACTTGTACAGGTAACATTTACTCCACTCCTTTCCTATTCTTCACCCTGCTAAAAGAGAAAGTGATTTGGGAGACAGCTTAAAGTCTGGTCAAGTAAGAGACTTCAAAAAATCGTTCAGGTTAGAACTTTCACAAAGTGCTCTCTATTAGTAATTTGTAATAGTCAGTTATTAGTTATTAATGAGTGAATATGGAAATGATGAAAACAGTGCTCACTGACTCAGTGAATCTTGTTTAATGAAAGAGGGAGTTTAACACTAGAGAGAAGTCTGAGGAGTTGCTTCTGCGTTTGCCTTAGGACTTCTGCCTTCCCTGGTGAAATGAAGTAAACAAGACACAACTGCCCAGCAGAGCCATCTGACCTGGTGCTTTCCTTTGCAGACACAGAAGTATCATGGCGTGCAAATGGAAAGTATTAGTATAGAAGTCAGTAAACAATTATTTTTAGTTCTGGATAAATTATTTAAGCTCATAATGCCATTCCTTGACCATTAAATGAGAGAGGTGTTTGGACTAGATAAGGACTCAGCGAAGAACACAAACTTTGGTGTCGGAGTCCATGTGAATACACGTTCATCCACTCACTAGTTAAAAGTTTATATGAGAAATGTATATATAGTGTTCAGAGTATACTGCCTATTTATATTAAGTGCTTAATAAGTTATCATTATTTTTTATGGGATGAGGCTAGTTACTTATTTTCAGAACCTCATTTTTTGTATCTTTAAATAGGAATAAAGTCTACTTTATAGAGTTGCTGTTGGGATTTAAATGCGCAGAACAAATATGAAGCACCTAGTGAAGCACCTAGCACAAGTTAAGTTACGAATAAATATTGGTTGCTTTCTCCTCACAAAGTTGTTGCCAGCACAATTTTTTTTTCTTTTTCTGTCCCCTCCCCCGAAATCATTAGGGAATTGGGAGAGATATGTTCTACTGGGTATTTTAGACAGAGATCTTTAGGGATAGGAGGTTGTTAGGGGCCTGGCTGATTTAAAGTAAAGTGCCAGAGAGCAAGGTGTTTAAATCTCAAAGTGAAGAATTCAAAGAGTTCGAAGGGGACAAAACAATAAGTCTTATTTGTGGTAAGGTGGCATGATAGAGTGTAAACGAAAGTGGACTGTGAATTGATCGGTTGATTCAACAAATTTAACAAATATTTATTATACACCTATTATTTGCCAGGCACTATTTTCATGGTTGGAATGCAAGATCTCTGCCCTCAATGAGTTTACATTGCACTCATTGGACTAATGGGCCAGGGGACATGTGAACACAATAGATATAAGAAGGTATTAAAATGTTGAGGAATAGAGAATGCTGGGGTTAGGGTGGAATAGGCAGGCAATAGCCAGATGAACACTAGCATATTTGTCCTTGTTCTTTCCTAACAAGATAAAATAGTTATTTGAGGCAATCTATTACTGTTTATCAAAATAACCCAAGTAACACTTAGGATTATCCATTTATTAGAAGTCTACCAGTTTCTGTTGATACATAACTTTACCATTCCCCTAATTTAGAGCCTGTTTCATTCTTTTCTTTATTGCGGAATAAGGATCATTTAAAGACTATGCTTAAAAATATGATTTAAAAAGGTACATATTTTGTGTAACCCCTAGGTAGTGTATTAAATACTTTTTATTATCATTTTAGATGTGGCTCTAAACTAATGACTGGATTATTATTTGGAAATGAAATTTAATATATTTATACTCGATAAAATAAGTAAGAAATAGAAGTGGAATTAAAGAATTATTTATTAGTAGGCCATAAAGTAATCTTTAAAAAATTTTAAAGGACTTTATAGGTAATGACACAACTCTTGCCTGGTCACATCTGGCCAATTAAAAACAATACATGTGGCGGTGAGGGGGCCTGTGGATGGAAGTAGAGGAGGGTATGGGGCTGTAAATGGTGATGGACTGAGACTTGGGGTGGTAGGCACACAATGCAAGGTGTGCTTCACGTATTATATATTGTGCCCCTGCAACCTGTATTTTGTTAACCAGTGTCACCCCAATAAATTCTATAAAAAGGAAAAAAAATATACAAAATTCAACATGCCTGACTTTGATGTTGAACACATGCTTTAGTAATACTAACTAGTGGTAAATATGAATTATTTAATCTTTGTAATAGTGATACCTGAAGATGCAGTGTCTTTATTTGGTGAAACATAAAGCACTATGGTTCTAAAAGCAAATCTATTTAATGACCATTAACTGATTATTTAGAATTTGAAAGTTAGCTGCAGAGTAAAGTGAGGATAGCTTTTAGCTAATGTGAATTATAATTTATATTTTTAATGATTGTTTAAAATAGCAATCATTGGATTTATATAATGATATCGGTCCATCTTGCAAATAAACTAAGGGTTTTAAATATTTCTGGGGGTTAAACATTTTTGGTGTGCTGGGGGTAGAATTTCAAGTTACATAAAAATTATAAATTGATGTTCTTTTATTACCTGGATTTGAATCATATTAGTAAAAAGATAACTAGATACATTCTAGAGCCAGTCAGTGCCTGTGGGGAACGTATGGGGGAGGGTTTACTCAGCAGTATTCTCCTTTAGTTTGGTCATGAAATGAGGTCTGCTTTATGTAAATCAGTCTTACTGGCGCCAGCTAGCTGTAACTGCAGTCTGCCTGTGCTAGGGCAGCCAGTAATATGTGTCATGGACTTTCTGTTTGGAGTGTGTAAGAATTCAGCCTTTTGGACTGAAAGAACGGAATGGATACATTAGAATAGGAATACTGAGACCTCCACAGTTGACATGTGAATATGTGGAATAGTGAGAGGCTATACTAAGCCTTTTAAGCTTTAGTTCTGCTTTTATAGATTTATGTCTATTGATACTATTGGGTAATATGTGGGAGGTACTTCACTGCACACAGTTGCTGCAGACCTAATAGTTGGCAGCATAGAAAGCAGTACAAAAGAATTCTGATTCTAGACATCTTCACTTGCAACAGTCCTTTGGAAAAATGTACTTTGTGTGTTCTGTCAGCTTCATTGACATATTGTCTGACGTTTTTTTGGCATTTGTGGTTAATGGGATGTTTGCTGCACAAACTACACAACAGATGTGAACCACTGTTTGAAAGGAATTTTAATATGTAGTCAATCTACTGTATTCCTGTTTTTCTTATGAATATGAACCAGACAAGGAATTTAGGTTCCAGAAGGCTGATCTAGAAGTCTGCATTATTTTAATGTATACAAATGAACTAAGTAGCAGTGGTTTACAGAAGAGGAAATTCTTTTCACAATATCAAGCTGCCCACAGGTAAGAGATTCAGGTCCTTTTTCTGTGATCTTCTCCCTTCTCCCTCTCTCTCAGGCCTTATATATCTCTCACCACTGGGAAGTTTTTCTGTTCTAGTTTTAGTAATACTAGGATTGGTAGACTGTTTAATGTTAATTTTTAGGAAATTTTGAATGCTATATTTGAATTTGGTCTTTAAAAATTATTTTCATCTTCTAATTTTCTTCAGATTTGAAGTGAACTAACAATGGACTTCATATGAATATTATTCATGCATACAGTATTTTATATTACCTAGGAATCAGTTTTAGGTCTCTTTTCATTCTAGTCCTGTTATTGTGTTCTCAGTTGTAGTGACACCCAACTGGTACATACAGAGAGGTGACATTTTGTGACCTTAAACTATAAAGTTTTAATGTAAATGTACCACTTTGAATTTGTCATCAAAATCAGAGTGCTTATGTTTTCACAAGTGGCTCATTGACATTCATTAGATGGTCCAGTTTCCCAAAACCACTCTTATTTCCATGTTCACATATTTAAATTTATCACCATTTTAACAGTGAATTTAAGAGTCTAAAACTAAAGTGAATATGTTAATTAAAAATTCAATTGAGTCTAATATTTTGTTCCTTAAATTACGTGAAGGGTGCACAGGCATTTGTTATATTATTCTTTTTTGTGTGTGCATGAAAAATAGCATACAAAAAATTTCATTGAAATAAAAATGAAGAACTATATAAAGAATATATAATCATTACTATAATGGTATGATGATTTATGTTTATAAAGAAATGCAAGTATGTTGTATATCAGTGCCAGCATGGCCAATGATAAAATATGTTACCAAATGATATAATAATTTTGGAGCAGTGAGTGTGGGAAGGTGAGTAGGATGAAGTGAAGAGTGGTGATGAGTCTAGGTTAGGGAAGTGGAGGAGGAAAGGAATTATATTAGGCAGTTCTCCGCTCTTTGTCCCCCTCTCTATCGAAGTTAAGCAGCAGGCTCTTTCTGCAACCTAAAAGTGTTAGTTTTAGGTGGGACTTCCAGTTCTCTTGATTCTGAAAGGCAATTGGTCGTTTATTATTACATGGTTGGGTAATTAAAAACTTAGAGGCAAGCTGTGAAGAAGCCACACTGTGCTTCAGGGGCACAAACTATATTCTGTTGCCTTATGACAGTGTTGCTTAGACTTTTAAAAACTAATATTTAATATTAGTTCCTTTATTAATATGTGTTCCTTTAAACTATAAAAGTTTATGTGTTTGTGTGTTTTTCTTCTCAGTAAACAATTTCATGAGGATTGGAGAAATGGTGATAGAAAGATAACAATTTTGATTAGTGTGCTTGAGGTTGGATGGGGAGAAGGTCACACTTCTTGGTGTGGAGAACACAAGTATAAAAGCAGTTGGGAAATGTTTTCAGACTTCTCTTGAGTCATTGTTTGGGAGAATGTTGGGTTGGGAAGATAGTTGAGATGGAGTGTTTGGTTTTTACATATTAGTAAAAAAGGCAAGGAGTTGTTAGACCAAAACAGAGGAATTTATTGATTGCTATTGGAATTGGGAATCATAGAAAAGAAAGGTGAGGGGAAATAAGACAATGGAGTATTATGTACATAGACAAATACACCTAAAAGAAAGCATGTAAGACAATGGTAAAAGTTATGAGTATAAAGATCTTTGAGACTTTTGAAGTTGAGTATGAATGATCCAAAAATCTGGGGGATAAAATCTGAGTTTTTTAGTTTTTGTGTTTCTCTTAGGCAACAAAATTTATTTAGTAAACATTGTAGAATCACTAAATCTTCTTGTGAAATGGACCTGTGTGGTCAAGTAGTTCTAACATCGCACTTTACACCAGAATCTACATTTTTGGTATTCCTGACAGGTAATTGTCTAGTTTCTGCTTCAGCATTCCTAATGACAGAAGGGAGCATCTCCAATTTCATGAGACAGTTACTTCTTTTTGTTAGACATCTGAACAAATTAACATTTGTTGATTTTTGAGACAAAGTTGGCCTTTCATTGTTTTTGTTTCTGCCCCTTGCCCACCTACATCTGTTTCTTTCTCCCTGTATATGTGTCTCTTTTATATGACAGATCTGAACTATTTAAAGAAGACCATAAAAATCTCCTTGTGTTTTCTAGGCTATAGCTATCCGTCATTTTCCTAACTATTCCTCATAGAACTCATTGTCTACTTCATTCATTAGCCTGATCATCCTCTTGTTTCAGCTACTATTTTTTAAAAAGTCCCTGTTTAGCCCTGGCCGATGTGGCTCGGTTGGAGCGTCATCCCTTAGACCTAAAGGTCACGGGTTCATTTCCCTGTCTGGGCACATACCCATGTTGTGGGTTCGATCCCTGGTCAGGTGCATAGGAGAAGGCAACCAATAGATGTTTCTCCCTAAAAACAATGAAAAAATGTCCTTAAGTGAGGATAAAATGAATAAGTATGGAAGTCCCTGTTTATCTATGATGCTCAGAACTAAATGTAATACTAGAACACAGGCCCCCTTCTCTTTGACTATATACTTCTGTTCTACACTTTAACTTTGCATTGACATTTGTGGCAGCCGCCTAGCACTGGTGAATTTTATTGTTTTAAAATTTCTCAGTCTTTTTTCACATACTTATGTACTTGAGTATTTGAACCAAGTATATTAACATATTTATGGTTATATCTCCTTCATAATTTCTAATGTTTATTGCGCTTTCTTTAGATTCTCCTTGCTATATTTACCCCCTTTTAATAGTCTTGAAAACTGGCTTGTGGTTTCAATGATTGCTTGCCGTTACGAGTTTTCCCTCATAATTTTCTGTTTTTATTGTAATTCCTTGCTTTGGGTTTATAGCTTTGCTCCTTTACTTATGACTTTGTGTGTGTGTTTTTAAAATTAATATATGTATTTAAGGCTATCAGTTTTCTTTTGAATATTGTTTTAGTTTAATCCCAGAGGTTGTATTCCATTAATATTTTGTTATTTCAACATTTATTTTGTCTTTATTCCAAAAGATTTTTTAAAAATTTGTAATGAGATACTTCTCATTTTATTGTTCTTTTAAAATTGTTATTCTATTATAGTTGTGTTAATTTTTTCCCCTTTACCCACCTCCACCCAGCCTACCTACCTCTCTCACAGTCAGTCCCCACACAGTTTCATTTTATTGTTTATCTAAACTTAGTATGTTACGGACAGATAATGTGGCCTTGTGTGATTTTTTTTGTCTTTGAATATATTAATTCCTTGTAAACATGTGCATAATTGGCATTAATGTATATTGGATGTGTTCATAAAAATGCATAATCTTTGTTGCTGGATATACAATTCTATTTATTTTTCTAGCATGCTATTTGAGAAATGCATTCTTTATATTACCTTTGTTTTCTTCATCTGTAGGTTTTAGAAGGAGGTATGTTTAACTCTAATTGTGGATTTACTAGTTTTCTTTCTGAAAATTTTAAACCTGTTTTGCTTTATGTACTTTGAAGTGACATTATTTAGGTACATCAAAGATACATGTTCCTAGTGGATTGTACCATTTATCAATAGGAAATCCTTTTTTATTTTTGCCCTATGTTCTGCAACTTCTAAATCTCTTAATTTCCATTTTGTCATTATCTGAGGTTTTAATTTCACGATATTTAAGATGACGGATCCTTAGTTATTTTAGCCTACCCATGAGTTTTACTTGATTTTTGGAGCATTGCTGTTTCCCTTATGTGAGTTCCTTTTTAGGGTCTTTGCTGTCTTTTATTTGTAGTATACATATATAATTATGTTAGCAACAGTCTGTTTCCTTAGTTTTTGCTCAGAACAATATCTTTATTTCTCTCTTCTTATTTTTTTTAAAGGATTGTATTTATTTATTTTTGGAGAGAGGGGAAGGGAGGGAGAAAGAGAGGGAGAGAAACATCAGTGTGTGGTTGCCTTTCATGCACCCCCTACTGGGGACCTGGCCCGCATCCCAGGCATGTGTCCTGACGGAATCGAACCGGTGACCCTTCGGTTTGAAGCCCGTGCTCAATCCACTGAGCTACTCTCTATTCTTATTGATTGCTAGTTTTTCTGATAGTAGAATTCTAGGCAAAATATAACTTTTCTTCTAAACTGTGGGGATAATTTATTTTAGCATTCAGTATTGCTGAAGACAAGTCTGATGTCAGTTTAATTCTTATTTCTTTGTAGTTAAATGATTTTTTTACTCTAAGTTACTGGCATTTCCTCATATATTCTGAAGTCTTAACACATTATGTGCAGGTGTTAAAAATAGTTTTGCTTGTTTTAATTTAGCCTGTTTTGGTAATCAAGCATTTTCTGTGAAAAGTGTGTGCATATATACACACGTACACACATTTAGTATATACGTATATACACACACATATATAGTTAGCTCTGTGAATTTTTTTATTATTTCCTTTTATCCTTTATTTTCTCAGTTCTTTTTCCTAAAGCTCTTCTAAAGTGAAAGTTGTTGCTTCTGTGTATGTATGTACTCACGTCTGTTAGCTTTTCTGTTTTTTTTTCTTTGTATACTACTTTGAGAGAACATCTGTTCTTGATTAACTTTGGGTCACTTCATTTGTGTCCAAGTAGCTCATATTTTGAATTTCTAAGACTTCAGGTTGATTTCTTTTTATATCTGCTTGTTCTTATGGGTGAAATAAGATCCATACCCTTTGAGGATATTTAATATACTATTTTAAAATGTCTTCTCTTCATGCTGCTACCAATTAGCTATTTTTTTATTTGCGAAATTTGGCACCTAATCTTACTTTAAAAAAATTATTCTTGATTGTACTCATTTTTGCATTTGAGATTTCCTGTTTTACATTAGATGCATGCTGACTCAGGTGATTGTGGGGGTGGGCAAATAGTACTTGCTGCTCATGGGATGTACTGGGATTTGTCTTTTGGATAGTAACCTCTCTTCCCTGTCTCCTCTAGAGCTTAGTGTCTGTGTGGATCACACCCTATCCACATTCATAAATGTCACTGCTTAGCATTAGCATGGAAGAGATTGGGGAAAGTTAAATGAGTTTAACTGTTATATAAAAATTACTACATGTGAATGGGTTTTCATTGTGAAAATTGAAACTGGCATATCAAGACTAAGTGAAAGTCTGTATTTGTTCTCTTTTATTCACCCCAATGGACTGCTATAACTAGTTTGGAATTTATCTTTCCAGACTTTCAAATATGACTTAAATACATTTATAAATGTTTATAAATAGAAATTATTTTAAGCCTTAAAACATGGCATGAAACTGGAAACATTTATTGACTGCTGTAAATGTATTTAAGTGCTTAATATTTTTCTCATTTAATCCCCATAACATCTCTTAAGAGAGCAGGTGTTACTCTAGTCTCAGTTTCATAGATGAGGACACTAAGACAAGGAGAAAATGCATAGCATGGACAAGTAACTAGGAAATGATAGTACCAGTATTCATAAAAGTGTGTCTGGCTCCAGTGTTTGCACATTTAGTACTATGAGTTCTATAGCTGCTTTTTGTACAGTTAAAGTCATGCCCATAAAAAAGATATACCATATCCTTCTTCGTAGTGTCCTTTACTCTTTAGTGTGGAGCTCTCATGTTTTTAAAAGACTATTAGTGAGCATGTTAAATTTGTTTGTTTTTTCCTTTGGCTGTTACAGTGCTGCAGTAGTCAATCCCGATACATTACCTATTTAAGTGTTAGTGTACTAACGATAAATATATCAAAGTGTCTTTGGCACGTCAAAGTGATGCACAGTTTCTATCTTACTTGCCCTTAAAAATGGTTTTGACAGTGAAGTCTCCTACCAAAAGTGTGTGAGACTGCTCATTCATGTATATTGTTGCTAGCTATAAATAGTTGCCAATCTGATGTATAAAAATACTTTCTTTTTGTTCTGTCGTTCCCTTATTATTATGAGGTAGAATTATATTTGTTGTTTTATGAATTGCTTGTTTATGATGCTCATTTTTCTTTTGAATTGTCTTTTTTATTCACTAATTAATGTTCTTTTTTCTTTTGTATACTAATCTCATATCACTAGGCTTTTTAGTTTTCAACTATGTCTCAAAATTTGTAGGTACTTGTACTCCTTTTTGTGCCTTTGAAATGGATTTTTTAAGATGTTTATTTTTGAATTTTATTTATTTTTTTGGAGGCGGTGGGAGGGAGAAAGAGAGAAAGAGAAACATGGATGTGAGAGAGAAACATTGATTGGTTGCCTTCCCTATGCACCCTTAGAGACCGCACCCTGACTGGGACCAAACCTGCAATCCAAGCATGTGACCTTGGGGTTTGCAGGACAGTGCCCAACCAACTGAGCCACATGGGCCAGGGCTGAAATGGATATTTTTTCTCTCTTGAGTCTTATGTCCACCATAGCTGTAATATTACACATATTTTCATACCTTTGAATTTTTGCATATATGTAATGTTTCTAGATGCCTTTGCTGTTCTTAGTTAAATGTTTTCTTCATTATATCTTCTGACTGTTTGAGCTCTTACTGCTTTGGTTAGGATATATATTATTAAGTATAGTATCACACTTTTTGTTTTTGCCCTTAATGGAAATGCTTATGGCGTTTACCACTCAATATGAAGTTGAAGTAGCCATTATCGGTTTAAGGGGTAATCTTTATGTTTTTGAATTTTATTTTTATCAAAATGAGTGTTGAACCATATTTAATGCCTCTTCAATTTCTGTTGAAAAATGATAGTTAATTTTTGTAACTATTTTGGGTTGTTAATTTCTGAATATGCTTAACATTTTAGTAGTGGTGTTTAAAATTGAAAAACTACTGTTTAGGGTAGAAAGTTTTTCTTTTACTAGTTAAGTAGGCATATGGGAATAAAGGGATTTGAAGAAAATGTACAGTGTTTTTTTCTGCCCTATCCTAAAACAAGACCCAACAGAGAAAGTCTGTCATTTCCCACAGACTGCTTTTCTAGACTCTCCAAGGACTATTCTTTACACAAGGTATTTATTGAGTCAATTGTTACGCTGGTAACAGTGATGTGACTAATCGTAACATTGTCTATTTTGCAGAAGAAATTAAGCTTCAGAGTCTTTAATTTCAACATTAAAAAGATGATAAATTTAGAGAATTATAATAAATTTTTGTAAATACAAAATAAGTTTCCTCATCTGAATTTGTGAATCCATGCAAAGAGCTTGGACTTTTTGTATTTATCATTTTATTTCTTTGGTATTTTACCCCCACCCCCACCCCCATTTCTTCTTTTTTAAATTCTGAGGCGCTAGGCTCAGTTAAATATTTTCACGTGGCAGAAAGCCAGATTTCCAATAGCCCTGAACTCAGCATGTTGCTGTTGCTTAGCAACTACTTGTGAAGTCTTGTGAATATAACTGAATTATAAATAGAGTTATGAGCAGAAGTACAATTGAAGTTGAGATTGGAAAGAAAGGCATACTCTTTTTTTCCCCCTTCCTTTTGAATTTGAGTGCTTCTTCATGCACAGTCAGTTTTCATAACTGGTTCACAAAAATTGGGAGTAGGTACTAAACCTATAGGAAGGCATTAAATGTTCTGTAGAGGTCTTGTTTGTAATTACAAATTTGAAAGCATGTTTTTTAAATTATTGGGATTAAATAGTCTATATTGGAGAGATGGCAATTAAGAAAAAATAGAGAAATTCTAATTTTCATGGCCTCTCATGTAGAAAGATTTCCATACCTTGTATTACTGTTTTAATTTCTCTTTCACATTTATGTTAAAGTATACATGCAGTAACACTTTGTCTCTATTTTTTGTACTTCTGATCACATTGTATTTTAGAGTGTCTTAAAATTTTTCCTGTAATTGTGACCTACATAGCATTTGATAAATATTGAATATATGAATACACCAACCTGTCTTACCATTCCTCAGTAGAGCAGTGTATTTTGAAGTGGAATTTATTAAAATTTTACGTGAGAATCAAAACTTAAAGGATCCCTTCAGGTCTTCTAATAAAATTTCCATTTATTGTAGGTAGAAAACTAGACTTTAGGATGTTAAATGGTTTGTGTAAACCAAACCCTCCAAACTGTTTTTTCTGCAGTAGTCTCTCTTACTGAAGCATATGTAGCTGCTATAACTTATAATAAAAATGTATAACTACATTCAGAATCAAGTACAACAAATATGTATAGGTTTAGATGAGAGCAGAGGAACCTGACATCTCGATGTATTTGTGGTTGTCAGTCAGTAAGTATGTTTACAGAAAGAGTAGAGAACATTGGCTTATTTGGTTTGATGATTTAGGACAGCAGTTAAGAGACTTTCCAAGTGTAGTGTTTTTTTGGTCAACTCTCTGCAGATTTTTTTAGGTTCTAATAGATGAAACAGAGTGGTAATTCTTGGTTTTGGATAATGCAACTCTGTATTTTCTTAAAGTACGAAATAAACTTTTGTTAATAGCTTCTGACAACCCAGCCTGTGAAACTAAAATCTTCTTAGGAATATTTGCCACAAACATGTAGATTGTATTCGTATGCGTTGTTTGCCAGGAGAATTTTACAATGTCAATGTAATTTTTTTTCTTTTGCTCCCTGGGGAAGTAGTGATCCATAAGTTCCAACTGAAGAAAGATATAGATTGATAAATAGGATTAGCTCAAAGAGTTACGGCAAATATAATGTTAACTAGACCTGCAAGGAGGGATAATGTACCAGTATTGTTTTGCCACAGAAGGCAAAAATAATAAGAACATAATAGGTACTAAGAGGAATTTGAGCTTCTTCCAGGTTATGAAAGAAGATCAGGGTTCTTCCTTTAGTTATATTTGTTATTAAAATTGGACTTCTGTACACATAGGCTAGGGCCATGGAACATCTAGTTCTCAGCTAACATATTGAACTCCTGTGGGTTCTTTTGGGGAGGGCTAAGGGGGAGAGAATAGAGAGATGGAGGGTGAAGTTTCTGGAACTATTGAAGCTTCTGCAGGGCATTTTATTTGCTATAGTAATTGTTAATACTAATGTACCATTGATTATTCAGTCCACCTGAAACTTAGATTGATATGTGATGTGTGCCTACTTTAAATAATGTTTTATGGACTGCTTTTTCTGTTCTCTTGAAATAAAACTGGACAGTATAAATAAAAATTAAAATTACAACTGCTTTAAATAATATCAAATAAAACATGAAATGCTGAGATTTATATTTAGAGTGATATTTGACTTAAATATCTAGAAGTATAAAATAGTTTTCCCCTCTTACAGTGTCTTGTTATAAAAATTGACCCATTTGTTATATTCTTCCCCACTAATTGTAACTTGGGTTAATTCATACTACTTTCCTATGTGGTAAGATCATAGTTTATTTGTCCAGATAAGTAAGCAAGATCTATGTATATAAGATTTAAGTTGCCTTAAAGATGGAATACTTTGTAGTTACATTCCGGATATCCAACTCATATGAATGTAACATTAAGAAAGTAATTAAGACAATAAGCTAAGTTACTTTTCATCCAGAATAATGGTATGTTTAAAAAAGCTTGTTTAAACATAATTTTAAAATCTAGCTATCCTTAAGTGTTGATTAAAAGAATTGTTACTTAGAGGATTGCTCATTTGCTTTTTCTCCATCCTTCACTGGAGATCCTTTTGTTACTTAAAACTGCCTGCATTCTTATATGTTTTAAAGGCATTGTTTCTGGCTTTACTCATGATTAAAATAAGTCCTTTATGTGTAATTTTAACAATTAAATTTTTAAACTTTCATAGTATTGAATATATGAATTCATTTTGGATAACAGTGACCAAAGAAAACATTTTAAAATTAATTTACCATTTTGTTAAAACACATTGATGGGAGTCAATGTAAGAAATGCATAGATCATGTGCTTAATGAGTAACTTCATTTTAACATGACGGTCTAACCAGCCTTTTATTTCATCAGCTATAATTTAAATTCTTGAAATTAAAAACTCCTTTTTTTCTTTCCTTCCCTCCCACCCTCCTGTTTTAGTCATTTCTTACTGGCCCATAATCTTCATAGTTATTACATTAGGCTGCACATTGTTTGCCTCAATAATTTGTTTTCCTCACTGACAGAAATTATTTTAATTTGAGAAAATAATTATTGAATATCTATTGTATAGAAGACACTGCTGTATGGTGGAATGAATGTGTGTTAAAAATGAATAAGGCATAATCCTCACCCTATTTAAAGATCTGCTGTCATAAGTAATTTAACCTTTATATTTTTAATACACAACAAACAGTCTCTTCCATGTAACTCAGATTCCCAAATAATTACAGGGGAAAAGTGCTAGAAAACATTGTGGCGCTGTTCAGATTTTAAGAGATATCAGATATTAGAGATACTAACTAGAACTGTGATTAAAGTACCTCATTTTTCTCTTGAAGAAAGAAAAACATTTAAATATTTATGTACATACACACATATGTACATGTAAAATAATATGGATGATAAATAATCCATAAATATGGATGATAAATCCATAAATAATATGTGTTTAACTGGAAAGTGCCTATTTAGCTTAGCATTCATTTTCTTTAATTGTCACTTAGAAAAGTTACCAAGTTAATATTTTAGATGATGAAATGCAAAGCACATTTTCTTTCCCTAAGAAAAATAGAGTGTTTTTGCTGGTAGTTTTGCTCTTATATTCATATCTATTCTGGGATTCATAGTAGCATATTGTTTCTATTTTTAGGCTGTTGCCAGGCAGATTTAAAATCCTCTTATGGTTGCCCAACTTCTAGCTTTCTGATTGGTTTTAAGAGCTAGCTTTCTTTAGCCAACCACTGTAACTATGCAAATTGTATTTTAGTTTCTGTTGCTGTGAGAAAACTGAGTAAGATGGCTGCAGGAGGCTCTATTTGGGATATGTTTACTATTTTAAAGATTTTCATTGTTATGCAGTTATAAGCAAAAGTAAAATTTTCAAAATGGTTATTTTATTTTTTGAAATATGAACTCAAACTAAACAAGTTTTATAAAGGTTGAAAAATGTCTCGCATGTCATAATTGATTAATTTGGCTATATATTACAATCTGTCAAAGGCAGCATTATATATAAGTGGACATATATTGTTATTTTTTGTTAGTTAGTAAGCATCCTGACTCCCTAAAGAGAGCTTGTCCTCTGTTTGTAAACCTACTGTATGTGAACACGCCAGCATGTTAGTTTACAGTCTTGTTAAAATATTCTAGATTATTACCTTTGCTTCCTAAAAGAATAATTTTCTCATTTAAGAATTATTTTAGATGTTAGTTATATTTGTATAATTCATCATTCTTTTAACCAGTATTTACTAAGTGTATACTGTATGTTACACTATGTAGCTCATCAATATTATAACAAAATACTTATTTTATTTTATTTTTGTTAAATGACTTTTGAAGCATATCATAATGACAGGGACATGTGTTGGATTAAACAATGCATATATATAGGTATTAAAGTCTATGTATGATAATTATTTCTAAAGAGATACATTTAAAGTACTGGCAAGTACAGTAGATGGTGGCCAGATACATTATATGAATAAAAACAATATTGACAAAATGTGACTAAGCCTTATGTAACTCCAGAAAGTTCAGTAGTATATATCTCATTGTAAAGTAAACTTATCAGTGTTAATTACATATAAAACCTTTGGTTATAGTACCAGTTTATAATAGAAGAGAATGATTCTTTTTCACTTAAGATTGTGTAGTCCTTCTCAAAGAAGATACTTCATTGCATTTTCTGTGTGTACAAAACTTTATTAGTTTATGTAGTTGGAGTATTCATCCACACCATGCTCAGCACTGTTTTTGTGTTGATAAAATTTGTTGTGTTATGAGTATCTCATGCCCATCGATACCATCCTGTGAGATAAGCTTCAGAATTTTGCCCCATTTAGGACAGGGGAAAAGAGTAACTGTCTCATCTGAGATGAGCCTGTAGAGAATAAGGTTGCTGTTGTTTTCCTTTTTGTATTCCTTTTGTCACTGGTACAAACAAGTACAGATGTCCTTGTTGGCCTAGCAATGTAAATTTTCTGAAGAATGAACCAATACTTAGTTCTCTTGGTATAGTTGTTTTGTCCATACTAGAAGTGTGAGATAAGTTTTAAAACAATTGAAAAACAATTATTCAATTGTATATAGTTCTGCTGTTCCTTTTTTAAAAAAATAAGTTTTATTGAGATACTGTACAGCTCAGTGGCTTTTTAAATTTTATTGTTGACATTATTACAGATGTCCCCATCCCTCTCTCCTGCCCCCTGCCCTTTGTCCACCTCCAGCCATTTCCCCACCCTCTTTCCCTGTGTCTGGCACTGCACTCAGTGGTGTCAAAAAATTTTCAGTTGTATGGGGACATCTGTATTAGTGTTAACAATAAAAATAAATGAAAGAAAATACTTAGTTATGCATCACTACAGTTAATTTTAGAACATTTTTATTACCCCATAAAGAAACCCTGTAATCTTTAGCAGCCACTCCTCATTTCTCCCTCAACCCCCAACTTTAGGCAACCACTAATCTTTTTGTCTTTGTAGATTCAGCTTAGCAATTATATTAAATGACTTCATTTTCAAAGAGAGAAGAAAATGTGGCAAATATTACATAATTTATTGCCTAACATTATCGTATAGTTTATTGCTGTTAAAATAGAACACCCCATGGTAGCAAAATTTAAAGGCTGAAATGCATAAGAAGGGTGCTGATGCTAATAAAAACAGCTTGATGGAAAATTGGGTATCTGGTTGACCTTACTAAATTAAAATTATTATCTGTGTAATGGAATGCATGATAGCAGCTTCATTATTGATATATTAATTCCAATTATTTGTAAAGTTGAATTTATATAAATTGTCACTTAAATGAGGAAAGAATATGCATTGGTATAGTGTCTGACATATAAGTTGTCCCTTGACAAGTGTCAGTTAAAAATACATGGCCTTTTGTAATTTCACTCATTGCCAGCAAAGGTGCTATTGGAGTTTGGTAAGTGGGATAAGCTAGAATGTAGGCCCCTGATAAATAACTGGGTAGTTTTTCTAAGAGGATGCAGTTTGATAAATGTACTCTAAAATTACAAATTTGGGGGTCAGGTGAATTAGTTTTACCTTGCCTATGTAAAGAATGATCCCGAAAATAAACTTGAAGACATGATTTTAAAGTATCTTGAATTTTTTTCTTGTAGGCTGCCCTAGAATTTCTCAAAACAAAGCAATGAATACAACAAATTAGTTGAGTGACCGTTCTGGTTTGATATAACCAAAATTTGGAGATCATGATTTGTTCCTGTTTTGTCCAGGAAATTGTTGGTAAAGCAAACCCCCCATATCCTTTGTTGTTGATTATTTTTAAAAATTTACTAAGGGGATATTCCATTTCACATTTTGATACCGAGTTAGTATCATGACATTGATGACAGGCAGAAGGGGTTATTTGTTGAGGTGTCAAATATCATGGTCATTCAATACTTAACTGAATTTGTGAGTGCTCAGGGTCCTCAAGTAAATATTGTTAGTGCTTTGTGATTGACTGGGGGCTTAGGGGGGGGAGTATCTACAAAGCAAGAAAAGATCAAAAGAGAAATACTGCAAGTAGTGAGTATGTTTTACTAAAGTTTTAGAAAAATAACTATTAACAGAGGTGATTAAAATAAAAGTTTTGAAAGTCTATACTAAATTTGAGCAGTGGAGTATCAAAGCGGATGAACCTTTGTATTATCAGGTTCACCAGTCTAATGGGCAATAAATAAAATCAGATTAACATTTATTGTGCAATACACTGATTGTTCTTTATGATTTTATTTTCAGGGCTATTGCAAAATTCTTAAAATTTTAGGGATATAAAATAAAATGACATAGTTTTCAACTGAGTACTTAAAAAATCTAGCAGCAGAGTTGTGTTTCTAAAAAGTCTAGAAATCGTCAGCATAAAGTGATTATTGATGAGCAGGCCATTATTAGTCAGGTATGTTAACTAGTATTTATTGAAGCCACTTAATGAAAACTCAAATTTGAATAAAAATTATTTGCAGCATCCCATTCAGAATAATGTTATATTAATGTCAGTTAACAACATGATTGTAATTAGAGTGCCTATGTTACAGATAGAAGTGTCAGGTCCACTTAAATGGTTTTGGTTAACATTTTGCTGTTGTATTTTAAAGTGTGCTTCACCAGGTATCCATAACTTTGAGTTAATATCGTGTTTGTATGTGTGCGCATTTTGAACCAACAATCCTGGTACTTCCTATTCCTTTGTCAGTTAGGGCTGCTTCAAAAGCAGTAGTACATACCCTGCTTGTTTATTTAATCAGAAAACCCTACTTTAGAGCTGTTATTCAGACAAAGGATCTAGGGGTATGTTACAAATGTGTTTCAGTTTCACTGTTCAGGTATGTTTTCACACTATTTGGAATCTTGGTAAAGCACTTGCCCGCATCTGCTTCCCCTGTTGCTGGGCAAGGTTCTGCTGCTAATATCTGATTGGTTTTAGGCAACTACGGCTTTGAGCCAATCAGACAGTGAGTTTCAGGTCTCTCACAGGACTGAAACGTTGAAGCAGCTGCTGGTTTATTTTGTCAGTGGGGAGATTATGTAAACTAAGAATATGGCTGCAGTAAATTCCCTCTTGGGTATGTTTTGAAAAATGTCGAGGTTCATCAGTAACTGAAGGAGAAAAAAAAATGAGGCTTATTTTAAAAACTAATTTACTAAGAACATTTGATAGGTAGTGAATTTGAGAAAAAATATATTCTTAGGATGGATTTCCTATTTTTCTTTTACAATTTACCTTTAAAGGAATGTATGGTAGAATTAGGTAACATGAAGAATTCCCTTCGATTTACATGAATGTTAAATAAACATTCATGTGTAATGTACATTAATGCTTTAATGCTTCCAAAGGGGAGAGCTCATATAACCTTTTTGTAACCTGCTGTGGAAGGCAGTTAATGAGAAAAGGATGTAGTAATTGTACTTACAACACTTCATGTAGGTTGTCAAGAAATAGACATCTACAGTGCAGTAGACAACAAAACAGTATAATGCTACTGATTGTAAACCTTTGGGTCCAGGATACTATAGATTTTTGAAGTTGTAAATCTGTAACAATAGTGATAGATGGGCATAAAATAATTTTGTGCTATTGGATTTAAGTTTTTGCTGGAATTTTAGTTATAAATGTTTTATAAGTGTTAATGACTATGGATTTTTAAAAAGAAATTTACATTTGAATTTTGCAGATTCTAATCCATTGTGTACAAAAGTATGTTCTTGTTAAGTATTGTCCATGTTTGATGCATTCCCTAGGTAATCTGTATTTCTAGAAACATTCATGGACATTTAAAGGAAGATAAAATAGGATAAAAGGTGTAAATCTTATTTATAGGCTATATTTAAAGTATTTTATATGGATTTAGGATTTTATGCAGTTACGTTCTAGGTTATTTATTTCAGACAAAGAAAAAGAACCTCACTGAAGTATTGCGGATCCAGGTTTTAACTATCTTTCTCTGACCTTATTGTCTGTCTCCTGTTGCTGGGCAGGAATCAGAATGCTGGCTAATGATTGGCTGAGTTTGTGAGCAGCTCTTGAACAGCCACTTAAATTCTTGAGCTTTCTGAGCAGGCAGATTGTAGGTTAAGACATTACAGCTTTTGGAAATACTTCCCTTTGTTGTTTCATAGCTGTGATCTCTTTGCTAGAAAGAAGAGTGAAAACAGTGGGTGGAGGGGGATGAAGCAAAGAAGGAAATAATGTTTTCACTTAAAGAAGAAGAGGCTCATTGGGTTTTCCTTAAAAATAATTTACCCACAATTTGAAAAATAATTCCAAGCCATAGAGACTTATTTGCAGGTAACACACCCTTCTTGGTTATTTAAATATAAATTCCTTTGGTAATGCTGTACAAAAGATTATATCGGTGATGATATTTCCCCAGAGTTTTTGAATCTAAATATATAGAGTAAGGACTTACAAACATTTTAAAAACCATCTTCCTCATGAAAATAAATTTACCTTAACATTTTTTTTTACTATCTTCCTCATGAAAAAAATGTTTTCAGCGGAAAGTTCATCACATTTTACACATTTATGTCTAGATATGGCAGACATTTTCTACTGTAAAATATAAATGCTTTTTCCTGGGAAAATGAATTACAGGCATGTAAGAGCTTCATGATTGTTGTGTTGCCACCTAAAAAAAGTAATATTTCTTTTGTAGAATAGTTTTGTGAATGGCATCTCAGTTATAGATGACGGTATTTAAAATGATCATTAGAAATGTTTTGTTTCTGTAATACAGCAATGGAGACTTGATTGCAGGTAACACTCCATTCTGTAATATGTGTCTTTCTTAAATATACTTGGCTTATGCAAAATAGGTTTTAAAAACCTACTGTTGATTGGTTTGTGCGGATATGGCTGAACTAGTTTAAACTGGTTATTCAGGCTACTTCCTTATTGCTCTCTCTGTTTTTCATTATACTTAGAACCCATATTAGATCTGGTAAATGGCTGTAGTGTGCTCCCTTGTGGGTATAGATGGTAGTTATTCTGTAATTCTTTATTCAGTACTGTATTATTTTTGAATCGAATAGCAATTTTGTTGATAAAACCAGTTTGCTTGGATTATATTTATTTTTATTAAATGTTACTTGGTGGTGGCAGTTTATTAGATGATATTTGGTGGTGATGTTTACATGTTGGATTTTCTAATTAGTATACAAAATAACAAAAACTATTTCAGAGAAATTTGTCTCATTATATAGTTTATGCCTTAAAACATTCTGAATGTACAGACAGTTAGGATATTTTTTGAGTACTTACTACATTCTAAGTGCTTAATATATAGAATCTCATTTAATCATCACCACAATCTCTGTTGCAGGCCCTGATACTCCCTTCTTCAGGTAGCTAAAACTAAAAATCAAAATATTAGGTGACTTGTCCCGTATCGTATAAGTACATGGGAGAGCTGAAATTCAAATCCATGTTTCTTTCTGCAGGATTCATGTTCATAATGGGTACTAAAAATTATGAAAATACACTTTTTTTAGAGGAATGCTTGCTTTCAATGTGACTGGTAATAACTGCCAATGATTCATATTAACAACTGAGAAGGGTATTATGAAATCAAAATCCAAAAGAATTGCAGTTCAGTATTTGAAAATATTTAAAGGGTAACCATATTCCACATATTATAATTTAATTATTTTGTATCTTTGGAATCAGCACAAAAGAGTGACTACAAC
Organism: Micronycteris hirsuta; assembly: GCA_004026765.1. Classification (NCBI taxonomy): domain Eukaryota; kingdom Metazoa; phylum Chordata; class Mammalia; order Chiroptera; family Phyllostomidae; genus Micronycteris; species Micronycteris hirsuta. Next base: position 136,055 of record PVJI01000433.1, read on the forward strand.
ATTTACGTAGTATCTCCTTTGCAGAAAATTTTTCAGTTAGCTTGAGTTTGCAATGGATAGTGGGTGGGGGAAAAACTTGAAGTTTAAATTTTAAACTGTAATTAATAATCCTGAAGATAGTACCTATAATAATTTTGCATTGAAGTTTTTGCTCAGTAGTAAGATAATTTTTTTAATATATTTTATTGATTATGCTAGTACAGTTGTCCCATTTTCCCCCCTTTCTTCCCCTCCACCCCCACCCCCCATTCCCCGCCCTTTAGTTCTTGTCCATAGGTCATACACATAAGTTCTTTGTCTTCTACACTTCCTATACTATTCTTAACCTCCCATCTGTTTTCTACCTACCATTTATGCTACTTATTCTCTGCACCTTTTCCCCCTCTCTCCCCTTAG
>PVJI01000433.1:136550-154275 GCA_004026765.1 Micronycteris hirsuta
CCATGCCTTATATAAATCCCTTTAACATTTCATATAATAAAGGCTGGGTGATGATGAACTCCTTGAACTTGACCTTATCTGAGAAGCACTTTATCTGCCCTTCCATTCTAAATGATAGCTTTGCTGGATAGAGTATTCTTGGATGTAGGTCCTTGCCTTTCATGACTTGGAATACTTCTCTCCAGCCCCTTCTTGCTTGCAAAGTCTCTTTTGAGAAATCAGCCGACAGTCTTATGGGAATTCCTTTGTAGGTAACTGTATCCAGTTCTTTTGCTGCTTTTAAGATTGTCTCCTTATTTTTAATCTTGGGTAATGTAATTATGATGTGTCTTGGTGTGTTCCTCTTTGGTTCCAACTTCTTTGGGACTCTCTGAGCTTCCTGGACTTCCTGAAAATCTATTTCCTTTGCCAGATTGGGGAAGTTCTCCTTCATTATTTATTCAAATAAGTTTTCAATCGCTTGGTCTTCCTCTTCTCCTTCTGGCACCCCTATGACTTGGATGTTGGGACATTTAAAGGTGTCCTGGAGGTTCCTAAGCCTCTCCTCAGTTTTTTGAATTCTTATTTCTTCATTCTTTTCTGGTTGGATGTTTTTTTCTTTCTGTTGGTCCACTCTGTTGATTTGAGTCCCAGTTTCCTTCTCATCCCTATTGGTTCCCTGCAGATTTCCCTTCATTTCTTTTATTGTATCCTTCATTTGTTCAAGTAATTGTGACAATCTTTCTTTGAATCCTGTGAGCATCCTGATTACCAGTGCTTTGAACTATGCATCTGATATGTTGGCTATCTCTTCGTCACTTAGTTGTATTTTTTCTGGAGCTTTGATGTGTTCTTTCATTTGGGCTATTTTTTTTTTCTTGGTGCACCTGTTACTTTAAGGGGCAGAGCCTTAGGTGTTCACCAGGGCGGGGTAACCCATATCGTTGTGTTGTGACGCTATCTGTGGGGGCGGGGCCTGAGAGAACAATGGCGCTTGCTCTGTTCTCTGCACTTCCCCAGCTACCCACAAGCCAGTTGGGCCCTTCTTTGCTGGCTCCGGGGTGAGTGGATGGGCCTGCACACTTCCAAGTCCCTATGGGTCTCCCCAATGAACTCTCCTGTGAGGCCAGGAGTTCCTCCCACTGCCGCCTCAACCCCCACAGGTGTATTCAGTTGTTGGTTTGAGGCTCTATTTCCCTGTGTTGGTGGGCCATGCGGTCTGTTCCACTCCCCAGCTTTTCCTCCCGGCCTATCTGCACGAGAATGAGGGACTGCCCAGTCCGCCAGTCTCAGCCCTGGTTTCACTGAGTGCGCCTGCCGTGTTTTGGCCAGGCGTGCCCGCCACAGCCTCTGCTAGCAGCTGGAGTGTCACCGGTACCACTCCACAAACCATGTCTTGCCAAGTGCTCTCTACCTGGCTCTGCCCCACTTACTGGTCTGGATGAACATGTCTTCTTTAACTCCTTGGTTGTCGGACTTCTACTAAGTTCAGTTTTCTGTCAGATCTGCCTGTTTTGTTTTTTAAATTGTTGTTTTTCCTCTTTTGGTTGTGCAAGGAGGCACAATGTGTCAACCTACGCCTCCATCTTGGCCGGAAGTCCATAATTTTTCTAAATAGTTTTACTCAGTCCCATAATTTAAATTAAAAGGCTAGCAAGACTAAGAAATACAAAGTAATTTTCTTAATGTGACAGAACAATTGTAGAATATACCATAATCCAGAAGTACTGTGACAAAGGGCTAGGTTCTCAAGCTATACTGGCCTCCAGCAATGAGGTTAGGCCGTTGTTTTATGCCTTGCAGCCAAAGGAACAATGGAACACTAGGAACATACCTGTAATTAGCAAGTTGGGTTTATAATTTGTTGCAGTGAGGGAGCATGCTCATCATGGGAAACTGAGGCACATTAGTAAGAGGCTGTTAGAAGAAAACCTAATATGGAATTTGGTCTTAAGTTGCGTTATTTTGGGTAGAGTTTGAGGAACTAGATCTCACTCTGGATTGCGTGCTGTCAGAAAGTGAGGGCTATTCTTTGCTGGGGTATCTCAATAAATCTTATCTATAAGTGAGGACAGACTACAGTGAGGCTGCAGTTGATAAATAGTAGCCATCCCTTATTTTTAGTCCGAAAGGGAGATGGTTGGTATTTTATGGGTTGTTCTGTGACCTTACCTAATTTGAATGTAGTGGTGGTTTTATGTCCAACAGGAGAAAATATGGCTTAGCCATAAGCATCAAGTCAATTTGTAATGATATTAAAGCCAGTCTGTGAGACTCAGATAAGTTCTGATACCTCAGAGAATGCCTTTTTCCCTCTCCAGCCAAAGCAAGTATATTGTACCATTATTCCTGCTGAATAATAGAATGTGGAAGCATTATTCTTGTTCCCTGTACATCTTAAGTCCTCAAAGGACTTTTGTTTTATCCACCATAGACTGGTGACATTGTCTTTCTCTAGGATCAACTCCTTGCCCTCTTTTACTTACCTTACTGCGATGGCCAGAAATGGTGAGAGGGAGCATCCTTCTCTTGGTTCTGATCTTATTTCACCACTAAGTATGATATCTTTGTAGATTATCTTTATTAGATTTGAGTTGTTTTCCTTCTATTAAGTTTTCCAAGAGCTTTAATTATGAGTCACTATTGAATTTTGTCAAATGAATGAATATTCTGTATCTGTTAAGAGTTTTTGTGTATTTCACCTTCTGTTCTGTTTTATTTGATAAATCACACTGCTTTTTTCACCCAAATAACAGAAATTTAGTGTCTTACAGTTTTGGAGGTTAGAAGTTTGAAATCAAGGTGTTGGCAGGGCTAAGGGAGGATCTGTTTCAGACCTTCCTCCTAGCTGTGGCTAGTGGCAGCCTAACTCCAGTCTTCACATGATGTTCTCCTTATGTGTTTGTCTCAGGACAAAAGTTCTTTTTATAAGGACACTGGTTATATTGGATTAGGACCCATTCTAATGACAGTATTTTAACCTGATTATCTCTGCAAAGACCCTACTCAAGTAAGGTTACTTCTCAGGTATAGGGGTATAATAAGGCTCTGATTTTTATCAAGTGGATACCTTGGTTGGGCTGAAAAAAAAAATCCATAATGCTTTATGACATTGCTTGATTTTTGAATGTGAAACCAACCTTATATTTTTTTAATGAGCTGCACATGGTCATAATGTGTTGCTTTTTTAAAAAAATACTTCTAAATAAACTCATCAATGAAAGAAATTACAATAGAAATTAGAATATATTTTAACACAACAACAATGAAAATATAACATCAAAATGTGAGATGCAGGTAAAGCAGTGCTTAGGGGGAAATTTATAGCTTTATATACATACCTTACAAAATAGGAAAGATTGAAAAGTAATGATTAACATTTACAGTGTTGAAGAACTGCCAGACTGTTTTCCAAACCAGCTGCACCATTTTACTACTCCATCACCATTGTGTGAGAGTTCCAGTTTGCCCACATTTTTGCCAATTCTTGTTTTTCCCTTTGATTATAGTTATCCCGTTGTTTGTAAAGTGTTATATATCATTGTGGTTTTCATTTACATTTCTCTGATGACCAGTGATGTTGAGCCTCTTTTCATATGTATTGCTTATTATCTATTGCCTTTTTGTGTATCTTTTAGGGGGCTAGAAGTTTGAAATCACTGTATTGGCAGGGCCATGCTCCTTCTGGAGCTAAGGGCGGATCTGTTCCATACCTTCCTTCTAGCTGTGGCTTATGACAGCCTAACTCCAATCTTCACATGGTGTTCACCTTATGTATGAATCATAAATTTACCTAAAATCTTTTTTATGCTCGTCAGTTTTTGTTGGTGTTTGTGTATTTAATGTGTCACTCAAGACAACTCTTCTTCTTTCAGTGTGGCCCAGAGATACCAAAAGGTTGGACACCCCTGTAAGGAATGACAGTTGAAGTCCTTTGCCCATTTTTAAATTTTTGTTGTTGTTGTCATTCAGTTGTAACAGCATTTTCTGTTTTCTAGATACAAGTTATTTCATCAGATAGGTTATTTGCAGACATTTCCCTTTGTTGTGTGAATTGTTTTTTCACCTTCTTGATGGCATCTCTCACAGTTCTGTTAATGTAGCTATGCTTGGTTACAAATATAATCATTCCTTTGTGTTTCCTATTTTTCCCTCCTTTCTTCCTTGTCTCTGTACCTCTTTTCCATGCCCTTGCTGTTTTCATTCTCTTAGCTGTTTTTTCCTCCATCAACTTTTTTATTTCCATGAGACTCTGAACTCATTAAGCTTACTGAGAATGAAATCGTCACTTTTTTCTAATACTTCCAGTAATTGACTTGTAGATGATACCTATTATCAATTTTATATTATATAAATTAATAAATATTATAATTAACATACAGCAAGGATTATTATGCTTTCTATAGGTCATTTCAAAATTACATGAAGTGCGCCTTGTAAGATCAATTTACAGTAAGTGTATAATTAGGTTTCTGTTTCAATTATTAAACTCTCTCTCTCTCTCTCTCTTTAAAGATTCAAAATGGATGGTATAGAAGAACCTCAGAAAAAAGTCTTTAAGGCAAGAAAAACAATGAGAGTGAGTGATCGTCAACAACTGGAAGCAGTTTACAAGGTCAAAGAAGAACTTTTGAAAACTGATGCCAAGCTGTTAAATGGTAATCATGAAAATGGAGATTTGGACCCAACATCACCTTTGGAAAATATGGATTATATTAATGACAAGGACGAAGTGAATGGCATTGAAGAATTTTGCTTTAATCCTGAAAAAAGTAACTCAGAATGGAAAGAAACATCTTGTTCCTTAAATGTTAATGTAAAAAGCAAGCCAGATGATGAGTTAAAGTGTGAACCTTTGTCTCCTAGTAATATAACTCCTGAAATAACCTCTAAACCGACCACTGAACCAGCTTCTGGTGATCCACCTTCAGGTGATCTGGATATTGGAGATCCACCAGCCTCTGGAGATCTGGCCTCTGAAGTATTAACCTGTAGCGATCCTGTTTCTGGTGATCCCACTTCTGGTGATCACACTTCTGGTGATCCCACCTCTGGTGTTCCCACCTCTGATGAACCTGCCTCTGGTGATCCCATCTCTGGTGACTCTGTCTCTGGTGAGTTGGTCTCTGGTGAACTGGTCTCTGGTGAACCGGTCTCTGGTGAACCGGTCTCTGGTGAGCCAGTCTCTGGTGAGCCAGTCACAAGGGAGCCAGTCTCTAGTGAACTGATACCTGGTGAACCTGTCTCTGATGAACTGGTCTCCAGTGAACCAGTCCCTTGTGAACTGGTCTCCGGTGAACTAATCTCCAGTGATCCAACCTCTGATAATTCAGCCTCCAATGCTCTGGCCTGTGATGATCCAGCCTCTGGTGATCTAGCTTCACCTGATCCAGCTTGCGGTGATCTGACCACTGGTGATCAGGACTCTGCTGATCCGGCCTCTGGTGACCTGGTCTCTGATGAACTGACTTCTGATAAACCAACTTCTGAATCAGCCTTTGATCCCACCTTTGAATCAAGTTCTGTACCAGTTTGTGAGCCAGTTCCTGACACTGACAATATAGAGCCTAGCAATAAAGATCATGGTTTTCTTGAAAAAAATGGAGATGATGAAAAGTTAGATGAAATTTTCTCACTTGATGAGAAAAATAAAGCTGATAGTAATATTGATGCTGATGAAGAAACTCCAGAAGCAGATGATACAATTATTTGTCCAGATCTACCTCCTGAAAATGAAAAGCAAGTAGAGGAAGATACAGTCACAGAACCTGTTCTGGAAGAAGAAGCTATATCTAGCAGTACAGAAATTGACCAAAATGAAAAGAATGAAGATGAAAATTCTACCGACCTCACAGAATCCATTAGTGAAAATGTTATAAAAGATGACAAAAATGAGAATATCTTAGAAAATACAGATTCTATGGAGACAGATGAAATTATTCCTATTTTGGAAAAGCTTGCACCTGCTGAAGATGAACTTACTTGCTTTTCTAAAACTTGTCTCCTTCCAATTGATGAAACAAATCCAGATTTGGAAGAGAAGATGGAAGGTTCTTTTGGCTCACCATCTAAACAAGAAAGTAGTGAGAGTTTGCCTAAAGAAGCCTTTTTGGTTCTCTCTGATGAAGAGGATATTTCAGGTGAAAAAGATGAGTCTGAAGTTCTATCACAAAATGAGACGTGCTCTTCAGGTTAGCATATTATTTAAATTTAAAAAATTTTGAATACCTTTAATAAACTGTACAATAAAACATTCTCATAAAGATTTAAATTTCTTTTAGTTGCAGAGAAAGTTAGAATGATGGTGGCTAAAATTATCTCTTAACTTGATAGATCCTTAATTTCACAGAATTCAGATTTATAAAGTATCCATTCTGTGGGAGGTATAGTGTGACACTCTAAAAAGGAAGATAAAGAAGAAAATATGGCCCTTGTCTGGAAGGTGTTTACGGTCTAGGAAGTGAGATAAGATGTACCAGTATAAACACTATGAGATAACAATTTCTAGTCGGTATACCATTGATCAAAGTCCCAGCAATTGTTCTATCACGTAGCAACCAAATAACTTAGAATATAAAAATCTAGTTTTTTTGCTTCAATTGTTACAAATTGCATTTTACTATTGATTTTCCCATTGAAATCTGATTTCTTTTATTATTTTTTGTTTGGTGAATGACACCACATTGCCAGAAGCCAGAAACCTTGAAGCTGATTATCTGTTTGATGAAGACATTATCCATTTGCTTCCTTTGCCCTTTTGATTTTATCTAATCTACTCTCTTCCATCTTATCTTCTGAATGATCTTTCTAAAACCTAAATCTCTAGAGAAAAAGGAGAGACAGATAAAAATTCTACTTTGCTTTCATGGTCAAACTCATATTCCTATATGAAACTTTCTCAGTTCCTTTTAGACAGGCATGACACCTTTATGTTCTTAATGCATCACATTCTGCTAGAGCATTCTTTTAAATTTTTTTGTATTGATTTTTAGAGAAAGAGAGAGATCGATTTGTTGTTCTGCTTATTTATGCATTCATTGGTTGATTCTTGTATGTGCCCTGACTGGCAATCAAACCTGTAATTTTGTTGTATTAGGACAGCGCTCTAACCAACTGACCTGGTCAGGATTGTTAGAACTTTCTGAGAGGGGTAACTTTATTGTATGAAACAGCATCTGGTTTCTAGTTTGTTCAAAGAATGAAAACATGAGACAGGACTAAGAGACACAGGGGACTTTTTCCCTCAATATATTTTACCAGCTTTTGGGTAGAAATTTTTTATTATTAAAAGATGACTTCATTTCCAAAGAGCATCTTTTCATTCAGTAAACCTATATAGTGGCAACTCAGGCTCTTTGTGGTTTTGAGAATTTAAAGATAATGTATAGTATTTGCCCTCAGGACTGAGGCAAGAATTAAAACACATGCCATTAAATACAAGGCTGTGAATACAGTAATAATGTTAAATTAGTATTTTGGGATTTTACAGGAGGATAGCTTCAGGAGAACATAAGCTGTATTCCAGAAATCACTTGCTTTTCACTGTCTGTATAATATAGGGTTTTAATGAAGATAATCTCTCTTAACCGCAGCTTTGTCCTACTTGCTCAGGCCAAAAATCTTGGAGCCATTCTTTCTTTTTCTTTCATATATCATATTCAGTACATTGGGAAATTCTGTTGACTGTACTTCAGAATAGCTCTAGAATCTAGTGTTTCCTTACCATCTTCCATCTTCACTGCTGTTACTCCTCTGCTGAGTCACTACCATCAAGCCAAAATAATTTCTGGATTACAGTAAGTGCTCAGTAAATATTTGGATAATGAATGAATAATTGGTAGTAGAAGTATTTCATGGAGGACCTTGGTTACAAGGCTAATGCATTTTATAGCACCAGGGAGCACTGAATGCTTTCAAGCAGAGGAGAATGACATGAAATTTACATTTTATATAAAGAGTGATACTCGGGCAAGTCCTTTAAAAACGCCTTTTAGTAGTCTATAAGAAGGACATAGGAAATTGTAACTCATTATTTAGGGAGTTTATACATTTTATAAATCTTGATACTGGAGACCATCCCTCCCCCACAATGCTGTAAAATGCATAGAGATGAGTATTAAGCCATCAATGTTGCATACTTCAAAAATTTAAAGTTGGTTTTATTTTTGGTTCCTTACTTTTAGACTCTTATCTGATTGTATGCTATTAGCAGAAGAAGTTTACTGGTAGATTTAATTTCTTAGCTGGTAACTAAACTTTTATTTTTTCATTTCTCCTCCAAGGAAATTTTGTCTATTTGGGTTGAAGTACAGTTTCTTTCTTGATTGGTTCATAAACTGCATTCTGTTCTTTTTATATGGTAGCAGAATCTTTTACGTGTCGTATTTGTTGCTGTGTTCCTGCTGAGGTTTTACTTTCATCAAACTCTTTATTCTTAACTAAATTTTAATGTTTTCAGAACACAATTATAAATTGAAGTACTGAAGTCTGGCTCTTCCTTATTAACATTTATCTGCTGTACTGATAGAAAACCTCTTAATCTCAGGCACTTTAGCAAGTTTGTTTTAAATATAGAAGTTATAATGGATCTGAGCAGCATCAAGAAGTAATGAAAGATATCAGAAAGCATATAGAATAGCTATTTTAATTTTACAAAGATAGAAGAAAGACCTAAAAAGTATTGCAGATATACCTTAGTAGGCCTGAAGGCACTATCATATTTTTATATAATACTATATAATAACTGGTACTGCCTAAATGATTAAAATCATAGTCTAAGAAGCATAAGAAAATAAAGATTTCTCTCTGGGAGAGTTCAAACAACACTAAAGGGAGGTTAACATTACTTATACCTTCCATGTACACTCTATGCTATGAACTCTTGTCTAGCTACTGTTCTCTCTCTTTCTTTTAGGGCCATTCTTTAAATTATGTTAACAAAGCTAGCACCATTTCTTCTCCTCCTATTTACTCTTGAACTTAATTGAATTTTGATTTCCACCTTACCAATCCCCCTCCTAATTCTTCTCAGTGAAATGACACTGATGTTCATCTTGTTAAATCCAGGGGCATCTGTTTTTGGTCTTTATTCTCTCATACTTGGATGACCTCTTAAACAGTCCATCTCTTGAGACTCTCCTTAACTTTTGGGTTACTGCATTCTTCACTTTTCCCCTCCTTTTGGGGCCTTCTCATTCTATTTCTTATAGAGAAATAGGAGGGAAAGTTCTCCTCTACTTGCTTTTTATTTTTAAATAATGCTCTTAATATTACTGAGAAAAATCTGTTTTAGAGGAGAACAGATTTTATATTAAATTCTGACATAGTTTTCTTCTAGATTATATTTCAGTTTAAAAAATATCTGTGGTTGATTTGTTTTTCACTGTTCATTGGATATTTAAGATAAATGATATGAAAATAAATGCTAATGAGGATAATTGCATGGAAATAGAATTCAAGGTTTTTTCTGTTTTTGCTCTAGATTGGTAGTGATAGAATTGTTATGGTTTGGTAAATTAAAATTTACTAATCTGTTGTCACTACTGTGTTCAGCTAAAATTCTTTATTATATTCACCTATTTATATATTCAGCTATTTCTTATGTATTTGGCTTTTCTTTATGGAACCTTAACATTATTCCTTACATTGATGTGTAAGTTGCAGATTTTCTTTTCAGCTTTCAGGAAGGTCAAAAATGAAGCAGGTTTTAGAAAGGGGAGTGAGTGTACAAGGAAGAACAGTTTCAAATAACTGCTGCTGCTCAAGTTAGATAACATGTCTGAATTTCAGGGCAAAGACTTGGACTGTCTAGAAAATTTGGGAGTAGGCAGCATATAGACAGACATTGGTTTAAGTTGAGCAACCAGGGTTAAATCAACTCAGAGTGAGTGTAAACGGAGACAAGAGGAGATCCAAGAACTGAGCTCTTGGTATTCCAGTGTTGACAGGTTGGCGAGATGAGGAAGAACCAGCACAGGAGACTTAACAGAGCAGCTCTGCAGGTAGAAAGAATAATGGGATTCTGTTGTCTTAGAAATCAAGTAAAGAGAATGTTTCACAGAGGAGGGCATAGTTAACTATATATCAAATGCTGCTTTTGTTAAGTAAGATGAAAGAGAAATTTTAATGACCTGAGTATCAGTTGATAAGGAGCAGAGAAATTGAAAGCCTTATTGAGATTGGGTTTCAGAGAGAATGGGAGGAAAAGAATTAGAGACAATAAAATATACTTTTCTCTCCTAAGTTTCACTTTAAAAGGAACACAAAACATTTGCTGTGGAAGATATTACTTGGAACTTTGTGTTACGTAAAACTCAATTTCTAGAAAAATCACATTACCAGTAATACCACATTTTTTGTTTAATGTGGTTGGAAATTGTTACATGCTTATTGGACATCTGTATTTCCTTGTCTATAAGTTGCCTGTTCATCTCCTTTGCCCATTCTTCTAATGAATATATTGTCTTTAATTAATCTGTAGGAATTTTTTGTTTTGTTTTAAATGTTCTTGCAGAGCCAATAATTGCCAAGGCAGAGGATTGGCAAACTATGGCCTGTAGGCCCTGTCTGTTTTTGTCAATAAGTTTTTTTGGAACATAAACCCATTTGTTTACATGTTTATCATTGATGAAATAAAAAATGTTTGCCAACCCCTGATCCAAGGCAACAGTTCTGTCTACATTTCCTTGGAGTAAAGTTCTATAAAGGGCAATTCTAAAAATGTAAAAATTAACTTGATATGTACTGTATTTTTCAGACTATAACACACACCGGATCATAAGACATACCTAGGTTTTAGAGGAGGAAAATAGAGAAAAAAACTTTGAAGCAAAAAATTGGTAATATATTTAATAACATACATAACATAATATTTCGCCAATGTAAATGTAAAGAGCCAGGTAAGCTACATTTGGATTATAAGATGCACTCCCCCATTTTCCTCCGAAATTGAGGGGGGGAGGGGAGTGCGTCTTACAGTCCGAAAAAATATGGTAAATTCTGTCTTCCAATCCTCTACAATGTACTTTTTCTACATTTATTTAATGGAATTTTATTAAAATAACAATCATCAGGTAGATATTAAACATCTACTTTGTCTCAGCCATTTCCCAAAGATTTTAGAATTACTAAAATTAAAGATGTACCTGCTCCTGGTGAGCTACTGTCCAGTCTAACAATTTTCAACCTTTTTCATCTCATGGCACACATAAACTAATTACTAAAATTCTATGGTACACCAAAAAAATATATATATTTTTTGCTGATCTGACAAAAAAATAGGTATAATTTTGATTCATTCACACCACACGGCTATTGTTATGTTGGCTGTTGTCATCTTTATATATGACAGTCTAAGTCAAAAGAGGCCAGTGCCCCGACTAAATAAATTAAGTATTTCATGTTTTAAAACTTCTTGCAGCATACTGATGGAACATCACTGATCTAGTCTGATTGAAAGAATACCACACATAGAAATGTATATTAAAACATGGCAACTTGTAATGAGGCTATACTCAAACAGAGGAATTGTAGCAGAAACTATCTGTAGCAGAAGAGTTTACCTAAGCATTCAGATGAGTTTCAGAAGTCTCAGGAACTACTTGAAATTATATTTAAAAATGTATGTTCATGGGCCCTTGGTTATTATTCTTGGTTGAAGGAGATGCACTCAGATTCTCTTGAGACTTTGGGAACAAAAAAATTAAAGAAAGATAGGGCCTTACTCCTTTCCTTAGAATCTATTAATACCATTTTTCTTATCCATACTTCTTTCTATTAAATAAAACTTGCATAAATTTTAATTCTGTGTGTCTGTTCTAAATTACTAATGAGTATTTTGATTTAAGCATTGATAATGCAGTCATACCCTTTAAGCATACTGGAATATGGAAATTAGGTGATAGGAGGAGGTAAAATGAGGAATCTCAAGCTAACTTTGACATATCTGTAAGACAAGAGGAAGCTAACATAGGCATGAAAAGAAGCAGACCAAACTAGGCCAGTTAGCTCTGTTGTGTTTTGGATTTTCTGTCACGCACTTACCCTAATAGGAACCGTGGCTAATTTTGTTCTTTGGGTGGTATGACGATTTGCTAGATAAAGACTATGTAAACCTTCATTTCAGACAACCCAATTACTCTGTGTCTCTGGAAACTCTGGGGACTAGGAAACTCAGGAGTCATCATTATTAATATCAGGAAGTTTTGGAAAACTGTATACTATATAGAAAATATGCTTTGTAATGAGTTTGCAGTCTACAAGGGAGCAATACATTTTCATTTAATTGAAACATGAGATCTTCAAAATATTTCTAATGTGTATAGGGTGGTGAATAGAAAGTGAATATTCTAATACTCATTTATTTTAAAATTTAAAAATAGATTTAGTAATCTTTATTTACCTTGCTAGCTGTTTTTGCTTTTACCATAGTCATGATTTATAGCTCTATTGTTTTATCTTAGCGTGAAAACATATTTTTAAGAGCCTTAATAGGTTCATCAGTGATCCTAGTCTCTATCTATTTTTACCTGAAAGATCTTTTTAAGTTTTTTTAACCTTGACTTTCTACCATCAGGGCTGTTGGGATTAAAACCCTGGTGTTTGCATAAGAAATGCTATATCAAAACTTTTATCAATATGTAGTGCTGTATACCTGTGATTGCTTAATTTTGGTTGCAGAATATGATGAAACAGCATGCTTTATTAAAGTCACTTGGGGAGCCAGTTGCAGTGATGTAAAGGGAATACAATAGAAACTTAAACATATTCATGATTTGTTCTTTCCTCCTATTTAATGATTAAGGTAGTTGATGAGCTATAGACTGATTTGCCAAAGGCTGTTTCTTATACCTCTGGGATTTTATTTGTTGTAACAATGCAAGTGTGTGGGCACTTCTAGCAAGTATTTTTTTTTTTTTTTTGGTAGCAATCTTTTAATTGTTATATTTTACATACTTCTTATGAGGCATTTCTGAACATTACTTTCCTCATCTATATGACAGCAAAAATACTGTTTATATGCAAAATTATATTAAGGAAATGAACTAATATATGTTAAACAACTAGCTTGGTTGTTGCCATTGGTATCAAAGTAAAACTTTCATTATCTTTAGGATAGCTTTTCTATTTCTCTTACTTCCATAACCATTGAATAACAGTGATTTGACCAGTCTGGTCAAAATATTAGATGTTTTGGCAGTAGTTTGTGATTGTCATAACCACTATTTTACTTTTAGTAATTGAATGTAAGGAGTCCAAGTGCTTTACAGTAGCTGTTTTCACATTTTGTTAATCTGTGGGTGACAGTGAATTACTAAGTAGGAGTGTTTGTTTTAAAAAATCTGCACTATTAATTTTTTTCAATGTTAAGACTTTATTACGAATTTGCAGGAACACTTGATAGTGTTCCTACAGTCATTTCTACGAGTTCATGCTCCCTTTTTTATTCCTCAAATTTCACATTTTGAGACCCTGATTTCATTAGAAGTGATTAACTTAACAGCTACACCAAAAATGAGTGTTAATTATAATGTGCTCTTATGAATTCTAGTGGAAGTAAGATTTCCTTTTCTCTTTGTCGTAGAAGTAAAAAATAATGAAAAGGACAGGAAACCAGATGAAGAAGAGCAAGTAATACCTGAAGATGAAAGACCTGAGAAAAGTAAGCATGTACCAAAAAAAATACAAAAACAGAACTTGTTTAACAAATTGATTTCTACTTTTAAGACAGTGGAATATACTTTTATATCCATGAGATGATTATAAAATTTTGCAGTGATGTAGAGGGAATACAATAGAAACTTAAACATATTCATGATTTATATTTAATATTTAAGTAAGCCACCATTAAATCATTTTGAGGATGGCTAACCCAAGGATATTTGAAAGTGTTAATTATTTTATAAATTTCAGTATTTTGTTTGTTTGTACTTTTCATTGTTCTGTAAGAAAGATTTAAGCTTAATATAGTCAAGTACTGTTTGAATGTCCTGAGAGAAATTGTTTTAGTTTTATGTTTAAAGCATGGGACTATAAGAATTTTATCTGGGGTGATCTAAGTGAATGGAATTATGTGTTTCAGTCTACTTAAGGTTCATGAGCTTTGTGGGAAGGGGAAATGATGGGACTGAGTGTCATTAGGTTTATAGGAAGATCATAGGACTAGAAGTCAGGAAACCTGGGTTCTGTAACTCTTCTTTGTCATACTTCTCTCCATATGAGACTCTTAAGTTATGATTATAAGGGAAGTCATAGAGTAGAACTGGATTTAAAAAATTAGCACGTAGATATCAATAAAGAATGAAATAGGGATAAGTGTGGTCACATAAGGGCGTTTGCATTTGATAAGTGTAGAGATTTTAGGGTTTTGTTTTTTTTTTAGTGTGTATTGAAAAAGAAACCAGATACGAGTTGCTTATGACCTTAGGAATGTTACCACTTTAGGAAATGGAAATTTTTTAAGTTAACATCTTTGAGTATATTCTTTTTTTTTTTAACCAAATTTACTTTTATAATGTTATTAATTTTATTTTTTTTACATATTTGAAATTCATTAAGATATATTAAGAATAACTATTACTATGTAATTTGCCTAGGGCTGATGATTAAGTGGGAGTTTTTCCTAAGTTTACTGAGGAAAATATTTACTGAGGAGGAAGAATTAATTAGTTAAAGCTATTGCCCAGTTATTAGAAATATATGACATGAGAACAAATACTGCATTTTGTTAGAGGATTAATGTTCACTATAAAATTTAGCAGAGGGAATGAATGAGATGATTCTTCTCATCTCATATTCACATTTTTAGGTAATTCTCCATCGTAATATGAAGATTTTAAGGTTAGGATGTTCTGTGTTTATATGGTTCATTGCTTAGCATATTATTTATTTAGCATATTGAAAATCATTTTACATTGAAAGCTGAAAGCTGCCTAGTGCTTTTCTGATCTCAAAAGCAATTCATAAAATTATTGAGATTGCTATTGTGATAGCTAGAAATGATATTTTGCTGAGGATGCAGAATAGGCATTAAGGTCTATAATAAAAAACAACTGACTGATCATTATGTTTTTTTTTCTCAGTTGAATTTTCCAGAAGAAAACGGTCTAAATCAGAGGACATGGACAACGTACAGTCCAAACGCCGTCGATATATAGAAGAAGAATATGAGGCAGAATTTCAAGTAAAGATTACAGCCAAAGGAGATATTAACCAGAAGCTACAAAAGGTGTTACAGATTTTAAAATTCCTTCTTTTTAAAAAAAGCTACATAATTTATTTTAGATATTGTTGTAATTATCAAATTGGAAGAGATAATATAATGATGTCTTTTTGGTTTAATAACAAAACTGAATATTAGTTTTCAGATTTTATTTTTTCTACTATATTGAACTTTATTCTAATAGAAACATTAGAGTCTTATATGTTAATATTTTAATCTTTATAGTAAATTGGCTTCATGGTTGTAGCTCCTCACATGCTAAACTCTTTGTTATATAGTGTAGGCTTATTGTTGAAAATGGTGGAGACAAGGCTTTTAAAGGACTGGGGGAAGGGGGAAAGGACAGTCTTTGAACCACCACCCACATTGCCAAACTAGATACACAGCTGAAAATATGCAGTACTTAATATACTTTTCAAAATGTTTTACAAATGTTTATGACAAATTTATTTTTCAGAGAGGAATATGAAACTCAGGTGAAATTAATTTTTCAGGCTCTTATCAACTTAATGATAAACTATAAATCATCTAGGTTTTAGACCAATATTCTTCCACTAAGATGTATTGTAAATATCCACAGTAGAAAAAGGAATAGTGAGGCAATAAGAAAGTGGCTCTTTTTTCTTCCAGCTTTTTATTTGTCAGTGGAGATAAATACTATTTATTTAGTATTTTTGATAGAGCTGTTGGAAATATGATAATAGTTATGTGTAAGAGTTTTGAAATCTTTTATGTGTACTGAGAGTTTACTCCTTGAATAGTGTGATTCAAGTATGGTCCATGGTCATGTACCATGTGTCCTCTTTGTTATGGGTCCATAATGAAATAAATGTGGGAAGTCTAAGTAGGCATTTAGAAATGTTTTACAGAAACTTTGTAGTGAAGTGACATTCTTAAGTGTCTCAAAAATATCATCTGGAACAGATTAGAAATATAAAAATCTGTTTTTTCCCTTTACTCGTTTCCTTTAAATCGTGACTGAGTGTATGGAGAAAAATATTAGAACTTTATTTTCAAATTATTTTAAAGTTTTACCCTCTGGAAAATTTCTACTTTTTGTATATATTATTCTTTTGCTGTAGATATTTCAATATATATCTTTCAGCAGATAGCATTGTGTTATGGATGCAGCATGTTGTTTTTATTGAGCTAGTTGTACATTAGTACTTAAGAATATTGTGCCCTAACTGGTGTGGCTCAGTTGGCTGGGCATCGGCCCACAAAGAGAAAAGTAGCCAGTTGATTCCTGGTTGGGGCACATGCCTGGATTGCGGGTTTGGTCCCTGTGTAGGGCACACATGGAAGGCAGCAAGTCAGTGTTTCTCTCTTGCATTGATGTTTCTCTCCCTCTCTTTCTTTTTCCTTTCCCCTCTCTAAAATAAAAAATAAAATAACAATTTTAGAAGAGTATTTATTGTTTGCTGCTTGATGAAATGTCTTCTTTGCTGTAACAAAGGACTGTATAATTCTTCAGGTTGTACAGTGGTTGCTGGAAGAAAAATTGTGTGCACTACAGTGTGCTGTATTTGATAAGACTTTGGCAGAATTGAAAACACGAGTGGAAAAGATCGAATGTAACAAGAGGCATAAAACAGTTCTTACTGAACTACAGGTTTGTACGCTGACTTGAATTATATACCTATTTTATAACTTATGTTTTGTGCTACATTTTTGAAGTTGACAATACATTCAACTTCTAAGTTTTAGAAGTAAGAGGACCCCCGTTAGTTCCCTATGGCTGCCATAAAAGTGGTACCATAAACTGGTTGGCTTAAACAACAGAAACATTGTCTTCGTTCTGGAGGCTAAAAGTTGTAGATCAAGGTGTTAGCAGGATTGGTTCTTTCTGAGGGCTCTGAGGAAACATCTGTTCCATTGAGTCTCCTCTGGTTTCTAATGGTTTATTTACTGATAGTCTTTGGTGTTCCTTGCCTTGTAAATCCATCACCATGATCTCTGGCTTCATCTTCAAGTGGCATTGTACCTGTGTGTCTGTGTGCAAATCTCCCCTTTTCACAAAGATACCAATCATATTGGATTGAGGCCCACCCTACTCCAGTATGACCTCATCTAAACTAATTACCTCTGCACCTATCCTATTTCCAAATAAGATCACATTCTGAGAATTTTTTTTTAATTATGTTATTGTTGTTCACTTACAGTTGTCTGCATTTACCCCCACTCCCAACACCAGGCAAACCCACCTCCCTCCCTTGCTTCCACCCTCCCCCTTGGTTTTGTCCATGTGTCCTTTATAGCAGTTCCTCAATACCCTTGTCCCCATTCTCCCCTTCCTCCTCCCCTCTGATTACTGCCAGATTGTTCTAAATTTCAGTGTCTCTGGTTATAATTTGTTTCTCTGGTTGTATTTTGCTTGCTTACCTCACAGGCGTCTTGGCTGTGGCTGATCTGAGTTCCCCGGTAGCTGATCTGGCCTTGGTGCCTTCTCTCGTGAGTCCTTATATAAAACCCCTTAACATTTCATGTAGTAAAGGCTGCATGATGATGTACTCCTTGAACTTGACT
>PVJI01000433.1:154375-169818 GCA_004026765.1 Micronycteris hirsuta
TTATCTGCCCTTCCATTCTAAATGACAGTTTTGCTGGATAGATTATTCTTGGTTGTAGGTCCTTGCTTTTCATGATTTGAAATATTTCTCTCCAGCCCCTTCTTGCTTGGAAGGTCTCCTTAGAGAAATCCGCTGACAGTCTTATGGGAATTCCTTTGTAGGTAACTGTCTCCTTTTCTCTTGCTGCTTGTAAGATTCTCTCCTTATTCTTGACCTTGGGTAATGTTATTATGATGTGTCTTGTTGTGTTCCTCTTTGGGTCCTGCTTCTTTGGGGTTCTCTGAGCTTCTTGGATTTTCAGGAAGCCTATTTCCTTTGCCAGATTTGGGAAGTTCTCGTTCATTATCTGTTCAAAAATACATTCAATTTCTTGGTGTTCCTCTTGTCCTTCTGGCAGCCCTATGGTCCGGATGTTGGGTCGTTTACAAATGTCTCTGAGGTTCCTGAGTCCCTCCTCATTTTCTTGAATTCTTGTTTCTTCCTTCTGGTCCACCCCATTGGTTTGAGTCCCAGCTTCCTTTTTTTCCCTATTGGTTCCCTGTAAATCTTCCTCCATTATCTTTATCGTTTTGTTCATGTGTTCAACTATTTCTTCCAGTTTTGTGAGCATCCTAATTACCAGTGTTTTAAACTGGGCATCTGTTAATTTGGCTATCTCTTCGTCCGTTAGTTGTAATTTGTTCTGATCTTTCATTTTGGCCATTTTCATTCTTTTTTATCTCGGCGCACCTGTCGGAGTCTTAGGTGTTTGTCGGTGCCTGGCAACCTGGGTCGTTTTTTTGTGATGTTTCCTCTGGGGGCGGGGCCTGGGAGGGAGCAATGGCGTCTGCTGTTCACCGCTGCTCCCTATCACCCTCTGCTCCCCAGTTCCCCACTGCCTTTTCCGCCAGTCTCGGCCCTGCTGGTTCCTACTGGCCTCTCCAGTTTCGCCGCTGACCTACAATGTTCACCCGTTGCTCAGGGTAGTGTTTTGTTTAGGCGCTCCCGGGGTGAGTTCCTCCAGGCAAACTGCCTCTCACTCTGCTCCTCTGCTCGGTTCTGCCCTGCTTACCGGCCTGGATATACGTCCTTCCCAACTTCCTCGGTGTTGGACTTCCCTTCAGTTCGATTCTGTCCATTCTGGTTGTTTATTTTTTGCTATTGAGTTCGTTGTTTAAACTCTCTGGTTGTGAGTGGCGGTGCAGTGCGTCCACCTACGCCACCATCTTGCCAGAAGTTCCCACATTCTGAGATACTTGGGGTTTAGCTGTCTATATACAAGCTTTTGAGATACACAGTTTAATCCCTAACAGAGCCTCAGAAATTATCTTAGCACTTCTTAAATGTTATTTTAGTCACAGATAATAAGTACTAAATAGTATTTGTTTTATAATAATTTATTCTTTTTGTATTAATCCACTTCCTGCCATGTTTTAAAGACATTAGTTTTTAAATCTATATTCATAATTACTACTTTCATTTTTTATTAAATGTACTTATATATTAACAGATAGTGCCAGAATTTCTAAGCGGCCTAAATGAGCATTTGATAACATATTGTAGTGATTCATTTTATTCCAAGACTGTGAAACTGGAAATTTTTATTCGTTTGTTCAGTCATAACTAAATGTGTGGCTTCAGTCAGGCTATCTGAAATATGAGCAGAGACTACAGTTGCTAAGTGGCAAACCAGTTATAGAGCCTTATTTACAAATGAGGGAAAAGTAGTCAATGAAAATACAGTCATTATTTCCCAATTATAAAGCAGATTGAAACACAAAATGACTAGAATTTATGTATTATGTTTTTCAGCCTAAAACTTATTTTCTTGGATTTCATGTTGTTAATTTTGTTTGACGTAAAAATTTATTAATGATAAGGTCTTTGTAGTAATTATGTAATGCACTATTTAGAACACTTGTACTATTTCTTAGCGATAGTGTTATTAAATTATTAAACTTAATTTACTACTGTTAAGAATTTTAAAGTAGAACTTGATAATGTCTGAAAATTGAAGAGTAATTTAATTTCATTCATGTTTCTTATCAGTCCAATGACTGCCACTATGATTTTGTGTTTTTAGACCTGAAGTTTTTACTTCTGTATTCTCCCTTAAGGTACAAGGCCAGATCTCTTAACATTTAATAAACCTTTGCACTTACATGTTTCTTTGTAGCCTCAGTATCTGAATCTAATACCAAACCAATCATTTCCTTCACAAATAATCCCTCCTTCCCATTATTCTTCATACTTACAATTTTTTGAATTCTTGGAAAAATCTTAAAGGATATCTTCTCATTGTTGTTCTTATTGACAGTTTTTTTTGAGTTCTTGGAAACGGATTCCTCTCAGACATTGCATATATACAATGAGTTGCCAAATTACACTTTTTATTTCTTATAAAAATCTGTCTTTGGCCCTGGCTAGGTGACTTAGTTGGTTGGAGCATTGCCCTGTACACCAGAAGGCAGCGAGTATGATCCCCAGTGAGGACACATACCTAGGATGCTGATTGGATCCTGGTTGGGCGCTAATGGGCGTTTCTCACATCAATGTTTCTTTCTCTCCTCTTCCTTCCTCTCTCTCTATAAAAATCAAACATATCCTCGGTGAACATTAAGAAACAAAAAATGTCTGTCTTTTATTCCTCTTGCTTTCCACAAAGCCATTGTTATCCAATTCCTTAATTATAGTAATAACCTTTTATATGACTACTCTGGTACTATTTAGGTCCTTGCTGGTCCCTCCCAAGTATTATATTCATCTTTCTAAAATACTGCTTGTTTCATTCTCCTACGTGTTTCTCACTTGTGTACCATTTTAAATCAGTATTTATTTTCTGATTTTTAATTAGGATCTCCTAGTTTCTGATCCACTTTTCCTAATGACTACCAGTTGCTTTGCTTTCCTATCCTACAGAATATCAGTGTTCATAAGCATTTTTATTTCAGTCTTCCAGCTTTATAATGTTTCTCTCATTTACTTACCCTTAATGACGTGCCCTTACCATGGTGTTTATTTAAATTTTACTCAGCCCAATTTAGGTCATGGCTCTTTCTGATAATTATTGTGAGAGTAAAATTCAGATAACAAAATAACTGTTTTAAAGTTTACAATTCAGTGGCATTTAGTACATTCACATTGTTGTGTGACCATCATTTCTATATAGTTCCAAAACATTTTATCCACCCAAAAGAAAACCTTGTGCTCATTACACAGTTACTCCCCATTTCTCCCTCCCTCTAGTCCTTGGCAATCGCTAATTGGCTTTTTGTCTCTGTTGATTTACATATTCTGCATATTTCATATGAACAGAATCATACAACATGCGAGCTTTTGTGTCAGGTCTCATTCCCTTAGCTTAGTGTTTCAAGGTTCATGCACATTGCAACATGTATCAGTAGTACCACATTGCCTTTTTACGGCTAAGTAATATTTACTTAAGTTTTTATACTGTTGAAGATAAGTCAGTGTTAATTCCAGATGTTAATTGCAATTCCCAGAGTAATCACTAAGGAAAAAAACTAATATATATGTATATATACATGCACATGTGTATGTGTGTGTGTGTGTGTATACATACACATGTATATGTATGCATATATACACATATACATTTACATATACCTATATATATATATAAAATGCATACACATCTTTTTATGCATTTTTTTGTTGTGGGCATTTGGATTGTTTCTAACTTTTAGGTATTTTGGCTAGTGCTGCTGTGAACATTCATGTACAACTACTTGTTTGAATGCATGTTTTCAAATCTTTTGTGCATATACCTAGGTGTGGTAACTTATTAAAGAACAACTCAACAGTTTTCCAGAGCACCTACCCCATTTCCATTTCCATCTGTAAGTGTGAGGATATGTCTTTGCTAAACAAGACCCAATGTGTCTGAATCCCAACAATTGTACAGTTATATTTAAATAGGTACCATTATGCCATTTTCAAGAAATTACAGATATGCCCTAAGGGAGATAAGAAGAGTAAAAGAAATATAACTAGTAATCAAATTCATAATAATAGACTATGACTTTCCTGAACAATAGAAAAAGGAATATTTATAGAGTTTTAAAAAATTTTGCAGAGTACTTGCCAAAAAAAACCACCTAATCTTAGACATGATGGCAGATATTTTCAATTCTAATTTAGAAACAATGTTACAGTTTCCTAGATTGAAACAACAAAAAGACTATTCTTTGATTTTTTTTTTTAAATAGTAAGTGACAGAAGACAGTAAGTCAGTGTTCCAACTTTGGTTACCTTACTCTGCTAATAGTTTAATTTTTTTAATGATAAAATTCTTTTAAAAATGTGCTAATCACATGTTAGTTCTTTTCAATATACTACATATGTAAAGGATATGAAAGTGAAGTCCTTCTCCTTACATTCTTTCTCATTGTTACAGACCCTAGTCTCTACAGATAACCACTTTCTCTTTAGTGTTTATCCTTCTAGACCTTACCCCGTATGTAACAAACACAAAAGAATTTTTTAATTTGTTTTCATTTTAAAGTAAAAATAATATAATAATACTATACATACTGTACAGTTTATAAAATACCCATCAGATAGTCTGGCTAAGAAAAGAAAGTAGGGGGTTCTGGCCAAGATGGAGGCACAGGTAGAAACCCTTCGCTGCCTTGCACAATTGAAAGGAGGAGAACAACCAATCTAAAAAAAATAACCAGAAGTACCAGAAAATCAAGCTGCATGGAATTCTGACAATGGAAGGAATTAAACAAACATTCAACCAAACCAGTAGGAAGGAGACAAGCAGCCGGGCATGTGGAGAAGTCCCGTCACAAGGCGGCAGACCGCAAGAGTGAGGCAGGGCTGGCTGCACAGGAAACTAAGACTCAATGCTAGCTGTAAACTATAGTGAGGGGTTGCCACGGTTGGGGGTTGCCATGGTGGGAGAAACTCCCACTCTTACATGAGAGTTTGTTAGAAAGTGAGGCTAGAGCCAAGCAAGTGAGCAGCACTGCTCTCTCTCTCTGACCTTCTCTCCCACAGACAGCACCACAGTGCAGCAAAGAGAGTTGCCCTGCCCTGGCCCTGGCCCCTTACAACATAACTGGTGAGCTGAGACAAAGAAATATGGCTCAAATGAAAGAACAGATCAAAACTCCAGAAAAAGAGCTAAGCAATGAGGAGATAGCCAGTCTATCTGATACAGAGTTCAAAACATTGGTAATCAAGATGCTCACAGAAATGATTGAGCTTGATTGCAAAATAAAGGAACAAGTGAAGGCTACCCAAAGTGAAATAAGGTAAAATATTCAGGGAACCAATAGTGATGGGAAGGAAACTGGGACTCAAATCAACAATGTGGACCAGCAAGAAGAAAAAAAAAACATTCAACCAGAAAAGAATGAAGAAACAAGAATTCAAAAAAATGAGAGGCTTAGGAACTTCCAGGACATCTTTAAACATTCCAACATCTGAATAATAGGGGTGCCAGAAGGAGAAGAGGAAGAGCAGGAAATTGGAAACTTATTTGAACAAATAATGAAGGAGAACTTCCCTAATCTGGCAAAGGAAATAGACTTCCAGGAAGTATAGGAAGCTATGGGAGTCCCAAAGAAGTTGGACCCAAAGAGGAACACACCAAGGCACATCATAATTATATTACCCAAGATTAAAAATAAGGAGAGAATCTTAGAAGCAGCAAGAGAAAATGGGACAGTTACCTACAGAGGAGTTGCCATAAGACTGTCAGCTGATTTCTCAAAAGAGACCTTACAGGCAAGAAGGTCTGGAGAGAAGTATTCCAAGAGGCAGGAACCTATTCCTATTCAAGATCGTATTCAAGATTACTCTATCCAGCAAAGCTTTCATTTAGAATGGAACGGCAGATAAAGTGCTTGTCAGATAAGGTCAAGTTCAAGGAGTTCATCATCACCAAGCCCTTATCATATGAAATGTTGGAGGTATTTATCTAGGAAAGGGAGGATGAAAAAGTACGAACAGTGGAATGACAGCAAACTCACAGTTATTAAAAACCACACCCAAAACAAGAACAAAAGCAAACTAAGCAGACAACTGGAGCAGGAGCAGAACCACAGAAATGGAAATCACATGCAGGGTTATCAACAGGGGAATGGGAGAGGGAGAGAGGGGCAAAGGATACAGAGAATAAGTAGTGTGGGTGGTGGGTAGGGGATAGACGGGGAGGATTGGAATAGTGTGGGAACTATGGAAGCCAGGGAGCTTGTGCGTATGACCCATGGACGTGAACTAAACGGGGAATGTGGGTGGGAGGGGGTGTGCAGTGTGGAGGTTAGTCGAGGGGGGGGGGAATGGGATAACTAATAGCATAATCAATAGAATATATTTTAAAAAAAAGAAATTCTACCTCTGAATGTTGCCTAAGGAATAATCTGAAAGAATAAAATTATTAATTGCAGTGTTGCTTGGCTATAGCAGTACATTGGGAAACATTGACATATACAAAGGGAAAGTGGTCTATATATGACTTAATATATATGATATATATATATAAATCAATGGTAATATTGGTTCTATATGTTATACATATTCTCATAAGTAATATTGACAAGGGATCTTTATGACTTAACAGATACGTTTACTAGTACTTCTACATAATTCTCTGTGAGAAAGTTAAGTATAGTCACAATTATGTTCATAAAAACAATCATACATATTCAGAAATGTACTGGTTTCTGAGCAAACATCCACAGTGCCAGGAGAAAAAAGCTAACCTTTGAAGAATTAGGTGTGTTTTCCTGTAGTTATCAAAATCAAGGGTCATTTTAGTTTTCATTACGAGTTTTTATTTTTTATTTTTTGTTGCTATTAGCTGTCTTTTGAGAATCCTGTTATCTGTGAGTTTCTTGTTATGTATGCATGGGTTCCATTTTAATGCTGTAATGCCACTTGATTTCTGTTTCATTTTTGCTTTTCATAGGCCAAGATAGCCAGGTTAACCAAACGCTTTGGAGCTGCCAAAGAAGACCTTAAGAAAAGACAAGAAGTAAGAATTTCTATTCTCACCCAATTAACATTTAGCTCTCCGTGATAATCTTAGGAAATGTCGAGTTAAGAGGAAACTCTTCCTTTATTACAAGTCTGAAATTTGCTTTTATACTCTGTACTTCATGTATGTTGTTCCTGGCCTTGCAGCTATGGATCTGATTACTAAACCTTTCTAGTCCTCGATTACTGTTTTCATCTTTTAACACATACTAATTATTCTTATTTTATGGCATTCTTGAGGCTGTATTTTCTGTGCATCTTTAAAATTAAAAATAAGGAGAGAATCTTAGAAGCAGCAAGAGAAAATGGGACAGTTACCTACAGAGGAGTTCCCATAAGACTGTCAGCTGATTTCTCAAAAGAGATCTTTCAGGCATTTTTGGGATTTATCTGACTGTGTTTCTTACTTTTTACATTCTTGCCACAGTTCTAATCTAGCCTCTTATCATTTCCTTTAAAGTATTTTAAAGTTCCACTGCTTTTTATCAGCCTTGTTCTCTACTTCCTTTCTTACACCATATAGTTAAGTCCAAACATTATAGCATAGCATAAACTCTAGTCTGTAATCTAGCTTTGCTTTTTGTTGTTTCTTTAGTTAGTCTGAAGTACAATATTTACTTATTTTTAGAGAGAGGGCAAGGGAGGAAGAAAGAGAGGGAGAGAAACATTGATTGGTTGCCTCTTGCACTCCCTCAGCCGGGACCAGGCCTGAAATGCAGTCATGTGTCCTGAGTGGGAATCGAACCAGCAACCTTTCAGTTTTAGGGACAATGCCCAAACCACTGAGCCACACCTGTCAGGGCTGTAGTACATATTTTTAATATTACATTTGTATGTTGTTTTATAGATTTCAGTTGAATTTCTTTCTTGTTCTCTTGACTTTTTTTCCTATTTGAGCAGTTTACATTTCTTTGTGTCTTGATAGCTTCATTGTCTGGCATGTGGTAATTGTCAATAATGTTAATTTCAGTAATAATCACTATTCCTATGGGATTTTTCTGTCTTGATTCTTTTTCATATTTTCACTTGACTTTAAAAAAATTTATTGTGAAATAATTGTAGGCACACAGGAAGTTGTAACAATACAGGGTTGGGCAAATAAGTTTACAGTTGTAAGTTCATGAAACACGTTTTATTCTTTTGTTATTATTGGTAGTATTATTTTATCTTTTACGAGAATTTATTTAAGCCAAACTGATGACAATTGCTGGTAAGCAAGATCTTGAATGTCCTTCTATTCTTATATTATTATTTATTAATTATTGTATTTTTCATATGAACAACTGTAAACCTACTTTCGCCACACCCTGTACATATTTACACATGTGAACCAACCCTTACACCAACTTTTTCCAGTGATGAAATGTTATATAACTGTATTATAATATCAAAACCTAGGAATTGGTACAGTTCTCTTAAATTAGTTTATAGACCTTATCAGTTTTTACATGAATTCATTGTATATGTGTGTGCCTGTAGTTCTACTTAATTTGATCCCATGTACAGATTTAATGTAACCCCACAACAAGAGAGAACTGTTCCATCACCATAGAGGCACTCTCTTTTGCTGTCTTTTTATAGTTTCAACCTTGCCTTGTCCCTCTTCGCTCGCTCACTGTCTGTCTCCTGGCAACTAATCATTTGTTCTCTGTCTCTGTGTTGTTTTTTACTTAACTTTTAACACTTTTGGTTTCTGTTCTTTTCTTGATCAACTGACAGTTGGTCTTCATATTTGTTCTACACAGACTAATTCCATCAAACCTCACTGAAAGCTTTTTAAATGATTTTTTCCAATTATGTAATTGTCTGATTCTAAACTCCACTTTCTCAACTCTATTTCATTGTCATAATATAATAATGAGCTTATTTCTAATGTTAGAAAATTGGTATAAACCTGTTTTGAACCCTTTTTATCCAATATTTGCTATGCTTGAACCCAACATAGGGCTTTAAGGTCTTGCCATAATTTTGTACAGTATGAATTTCTACTTCTTTTAGTCCTGAACTTAACTGTGTCTGAACTAAATAGCATGCTGCCGCACCCATGTGCTTTTCCAGTGTTTGCGCATGTCAAATTTGTTCTCAAAACTACTTTCCAATTCTTCTTGTTTATTTGGTCAAAGGAGATAGGCAAAGACTTTAAGGAACAAGACGAAAATAGTCTTATAATTCCTGAAAGGCTTGTTTTAAAGAGCTGTATGTACTATAGAAACAAGGAACAAATACCGTGTAATTCCTGAAAATTGGGAACGATTAATTTGAACACTTAGGAAGTGTGTGCTTGAAGGAAAACGTCAAGTTGGTCTTCAGTCTTTCAAGTTTTGTTCCTTTCTTAATCAGTTTGTGGGTAAGGACAATTTTTAATTTTAGAACTTGGATATCTTCCTACCCATTCTTGTTAATATTTTTTCTTGCGAGAGAGATATATCAAAAGATTGAAGAATTTGTTCTTTTATGTCCTAATCCTAATTCTCTTAAAACAGGAGACACATAAAAAGAATATTTTAACTTTAGTTATTCCCCTTATAAAAATAAATAAACTAATACTTTAAATGATCTTCTTTTATTTAGATTTGCTTCTTGGTCTTCTGATATTAACCAGTTAAAAATAAACCCCAACATTCAAGTTTGTTTTAAACGTTTTGTATTTTCATTTTTTTAAAGAACAAAAAACCCACAAATAGGCAGTTTGCTCTTAAGACCATATCCATAATGTAATCTGTTTTACTGCCTTATGTTGATATTTCTAATTTTCATCCTTTCTAGTTTTTAATATAAAAGAAATAACAAGGTATTCGTCATCTTTTATGTATGATAATGAATGACCTAATTGATTCTCAGTCAGATTTTAGATTAAATCTAAGTTCTGCATTATTTTTTATTTAAAAAATTAAAAAAATTTTATTTTAATTGGTAAAACACATAACATAAAATTTACCATTTTTAATTCTACAATTCAGTAGTGTTTACTATATTAATATTGCTATTTAACAGATCTCAAGAACTTTTTCATGTTGCAAAATTGAAATTCTATACTCATGGAATAAGAACTCCCATTTTTCTCTTTAACCCCTGGAAACCATCACTGTACTGTCTATTTAATATATGGTCTTGACTACTCTAGATATTATCTAAGCAAAATCTTACAATATTTTTTGTGTGATTGGCTTATTTCACTTAGTATAATGTCCTCAAGGTTCATCTATGTTGTAGCATGTGACAGGATTTTCTTCTTTTTAATGCTGAATAATATTCCATTGCATGTATGTACTGCATTTTTTTAGCCATTCATTTATTGATGGATATTTGGGTTGCTTTCGTCTCCTGGTTCTTGTGAGTAATGCTGCAGTGAACATTAGTGTGCCAGGTATCTCTTCAAGTTACTGTTTCCAGAGTCTTTTTGGATATATACCCATAGGTGAAATTGCTAGATCATATGGTGATTCTACTTTTAGTTTTTGGAGGAGCTTCCATAGTGCCGGTGCCATTTTACGTTCCCACCAGCTGGGCACAAAGGTTCCAATTTCTCCACATCCTTGCCATGACTTGTGGTTTCCTGTTTTTGTGATTATGGCTGTTCTAATGAATATAAGGTTGCATCTTGTGGTTTTGATTTGTATTTATCTAATGAGGTTGAGCATCTTTTCATATGTTAACCATTTTGCATATCTTTGGAGAAAAGTCTGTTCAGATCTTTTGCCCATTTATTTTTTGCTATTTTCTTTTTATTTATTTTTGGGGGTGACATTGGTTAAAAGGTCATAAAGATATCAATGTACGTTACCATGATACATGATTTGTATATTGCATTGCGTGCCCACCACTCAAAATCAAATCATCTCTGTCACCATATATTTGGCTCCCTTTACCTTCTACCATCCTTTACCCCTGTATCTCTTTCAGTTGTTTTTTTTTTTGATCTGTAATTTTTTAAAGTATATTTTATTGATTATGCTATTACAGTTTTCCCAATTTTATCCCCTTTATCCCCCCTCTACCCTGAACCCCGCAGCTCTTTAGTATCCCCTCCTTAGTCATGTCCATGGGTTGTACATATAAGTTCTTTGAATTCCCTGTTTCCTATACCATTTTGGACCTCTCCCCATCTATTTAATGCCTACCAATTATGCTTCTTATTCCCTGAGCCTTTCTCCCCATTCCTCCCTTCCCGCCCCCAGTGAAAACCCTCCATGTGATGTACATTTCCATGATTCTATTCCTGTTCTAGTTGTTTGCTTAGTTTTTGCTTTCATTGTTTTTCTTTATTTTTTTAGGTTCATTTGTTGATAGTTGTGAGTTTATTGTCATTTTACTGTTCATAGTTTTGATCTTACTTTTCTTAGATAAGTCCTTTTAACATTTCATATGATAAGGGCTTGGTGATGATGAACTCCTTTAACTTGACTTTATCTGGGAAGCACTTCACCTGCCCTTCCAGTCTAAATGATAGCTTTGCTGGATAGAGTATTCTTGGACGTAGGTCCTTACCTTTCATGACTTCAAATACTTCTTTCCAGTCCCTTCTTGCCTGTAAGGTTTCTTTTGAGAAATCAGCTGATAGCTTTATGGGAACTCCTTTGTGGGTAACTCTTTCCTTTTCTCTTGCTGCTTTTAAGATTCTCTCTTTATCTTTAATCTTGGATAATTTAATGATAATGTGCCTTGGAGTGTTCCTCTTTGGGTCCAATTTCTTTAGAACTCTCTGGGCTTCCTGAAAGTCTATTTCCTTCACCAGATTGGGGAATTTTTCCTTCATTATTTGTTCAAATAAGTTTTCAATTTCTTGCTGTTGTTGTTCTTCTGGCACCCCTATAATTTGGATATTGGAACTTTTCAGGTTTTCCCAGAGATTCCTCAGCCTCTCTCCATTTTTTTGAATTACTGTTTCTTCATTCTGTTCCAGTTGGATGTTTATTTCTTCCTTTTCTTCAAAATCGTTGATTTGAGTCCTGGTTTCCTTCGCGCCACTGTTGATTCCCTGAATATTTTGCTTTATTTCATTTTGGGTTTCTTTCTTTTGTTCTTTCATTTTTTGACCAAGTTCGATCAGTTCTGTGAACATTTTGATTACCAGGGCTTTAAATTCTCCATCTGATAGGTTGGCTGTCTCCTCCTTGCTTTGCTCTCTTTCTGAGGTCTTGCTCTGTTCTTTCATTTTGGTTTGATTTCTTTGTTCAGGGACCCTGTTAACTTGTAAAGGGGTGGGGCCTTAGGTATTCACCCGGGCTAGGCTACCCTCTTTGCTGAGCTGCAAGGTGCCTGTTGGGGGAGGGGCCAGAGAGGGAACAGTGTAGCTCACCTGCTTTTCTCTAGCCCACTTTTCAACGAACTCTCTTGTGAGACTGGGAGTTTCTCCCACTGCGGCAACCGATGTACTCCACAGCGTGCTCTGAGTCTTAGTTTCTCCTTAAGTCAGCCCTGCCCACGCAGCCTGGTGCAGCCAGCCCCACCTGCATGGTCCACAGGCTTGCTGCGGTTTCTCCCCCTCTGTTGCTTTACTGGCCTGGTCGTTCTGTTTGGCTGTTTCTTTAATTCCGTGGTTGTTGGAATTCCATGCAATTTGATTTTCTGACTCTTCTTGTTGTTTCTGAGTTTTGGTTTTATATCCCACATATGAGTGAAATCATATGGTTTTGAGCTTTTTCTGACTTATTTAGCTTAGCATAATATTCTCAAGGTCCATTTATGTTGTCACAAATGCCTTTGCCCATTTTTTAATCAGGTTACTTGTTTTATAGTTAAATTGTAGGAATTCTTTACATATTCTGAATAATGACCCCTTATCAGTTATATGGTTTCCAATTATTTTCTCCTATTCTATAGGTGTTCTTTTCATTCTATTGATGGTTACCTTGATGTGCAACAGTTTTTAAGTTGCACGTGATCTTCTGTGTCTGTTTTTGCTTTTGTTACATGTGCTTTTGATGTCATATCTGAGAAATTATTGCCAAATCCATTGTGATGAATGCGTCTCCCCTGTGTTTCTTTCAGGAATTTTATAGTTTTAGGTCTTATATTTAAGTTGTTAATCCATTTTGAGTTTTTGTATATGGTGTAATGGCTCAACATCATTTTTTTTTTTTGCACTTGGATACCCATTTTCCGTAACATTTGGTGAAAGACTGTCCAGCACTGTGGAGCCTTGACACCATTGTCAAAAAGTCTTTTGTCCAGATATGTTGGAGTTTATTTCTTGACTCTATTCTATTCCTTTCGTCTGTATGTCAGTCTTTTTTGAAATACCACACTGTTTTGATTGCTGTAGCTTGGTAACATGTCTGGAAATCAGGAAGTATGAAACTTTCAAACATTTTCAGGATTGTTTTGGCAGTTCAAGGTCCCTTGAGATTTCATGTGAATTTTAGGGTGCTTTTTCCTGTTTTTGCAAAAAATGACATTGCGATTTTGGTAGGAATTACATTGAACTTGCATCACTTTGGGTGATATGACCACCTTTAACAACATTAACTCTGCCAGTCCATCAGCATGGCATGTCTTTCTGTTTATCTGTGTCTTTCGTTTCTTTCAACCTTGTTTTGCATTTTTATTCATTGTAAAAGCCTTTTGCCTTCTTGGTTAAACTTACACCTATTTTATTATCTTTGATCGTATGGTAATAGGATTAATTTTTTAATATCTTTCACAGATTGTTCATTGTTGTTATATAAAAATACAACTGATCTTTGTGTGTTGATTTTTCTCCTTTATGACATTGCTGAATTTATTTGAATTTGTGTGTGTGTGTGTGTGTGTGTGTGTGTGTGTGTGTGTGTGTGGACTCTTGGTTTTCTAAATACAAGAACATGTCATCTTCAAACAGAGATAATTTTACTTTTTCCTTTCCAATTTGGCTGCCTTTTATTTCTTTTACTTGCTTCATTGCTTTAACAATGCCTTCCCAGTACCATGTCGAACAGAAGTTGGTGAGGGTAGGCAACCTTATTTTATTCCTGAACTTAGAGGGAAAACTTTCATTTGTTCACCATTGTGATACTAGCTGTAGGCTTTTGACTTTTTTTTTTTTAATGTTGAGGTAGTTTTCTGTTTCTAATTTGTTGAGTGTTTTTTATCATTAAAAAATGTTGAATTTTGTCAAATGCTTTTTCTGCAACAATTGAGAAGATCATGTTTTTTTTTTTACCGTTCATTCTGTTAATGTGGTATATTATATTGATTTTCGTATCTCGAGCTATCCAAATCTCATTTGGTCATCTTGTATAATCCTTTTAACCTGTTAGTAAATTTGTACTGCTGGTCTTCTGTTGAGGATTTCGTGGTTTTCTCTCATTGTGGTGTCATAATACCTTTGGTATCAGGATAAGGCTGGCCTCGTAAAAGAGTTTGGGTGTGTTCTCTATTCAGTTTTTTGGAAGGAGCACTGTTGTTAATTCTTATAATGTCTGGTAGAGCTTTCCAGGGGAAGCTATGTTGTTCTTGTTTTTTCTTTTTGTTAGGATGTTTTTCATGACTAATTTCAGTCTCCCTACTTCTTTGGGTCCTTTCATGTTTATTTCGTCTTGATTCCGACTTGATAGGCTGTGTATTTTAAGGAATTTTTCTATTTTTTTCTAGATATCCAATTTGTTGTCGTATAATTTCTCATAGTAGTCTCCCATGATCTTTTTTGTTTCCATGGCTTTAGTTATAATTCATCCTCTTTCATTTATGATTTTATTTATGTCTTTTTCTTAATCTAGATGTTTTGTCAATTTTGTTGAGTTTTTAGAAATTCCAAATCTTAGTTTTGTTATTTTTTTCTATTGATTTTATGTTCTCTATTTTAAATTTGTTTCTGCCCTAATCTATTATTTTCTTCTTTCTTCCAACTTTGAGCTTGTTTTTCTTTTTCTAGTTTTTTGATGTGTAAAGTTAGGTTGTTGATTCGAGATTTGTTTAATGTAAGCATTTAGTGCTATAAACTTTCCACTTAATACTACCTTTGCTGCATTAATTTTCCTATGCATATGTTATGTTGTGTTTTTGTTTTCATTTGCCTCAAGATATTTTTTAATATCCTTTGTAATTTTTTTTATCCGTTGGATTTTTAGGTTCTTTTATATTTCCACATATTTGTGACTTTTCCATTTCCCTTTTGCTATTGATTTCAAATTTTATTCCATTGCATTTGGAGAAGATATTTTATATGATTTTTTTCATCTTTTTACTTTTGTTAAGGCTCATTTTGTGATCTAATATATATATATATTATGATCTAGCATGGAGAATAATCCATGTGTGCTTGAGAAAAATGTGTATTTTTCTTTGGGTGAAAATATCTGCATTTGTCTGTTTGTTACATTTGGTTTGTAATATTGTTCAGTTCTGCTGTTTCCTTATTATTTTCTGTCTGGATCATCTTTCCATCATATAGAGTGATATATAAAATACTTCTATTGTATTGCTACCTATTTCTCCTTCACTTCTGTCAATTTTTACTCATATATTTGGGAGGCTTT
>PVJI01000433.1:169918-182707 GCA_004026765.1 Micronycteris hirsuta
TGTTGTTACTTTCAATGTCTCTCGTTATGTTTTGCTTGCTTTCTATGACAAATTTTTCTTAAAATATTGTTTGTCTTATCTAAGTATGGCCACTTCTACTCTCTTTTGGTTACCATTTTAATGAAATGTTTTTTTCATTCTTTTACTTTCAGCCTGTGTGGTCTTTGTATCTAAAGTATGTCAATTGTTGACAACCTACAGCAGGATCCTGGTTTTTTGTTGTTGTTGTTGTTTTATCCATTAAGCTAATGTTTAATCCATTTGGTTTTAAAGTAATGTATAGGGGAGGTCTTATTATTGCCATTTTGTTAATTGTTTCCTGTTTGTCTTAGAGCTGTTATGTCTGTCTTTTCCTTTCTTTGTTACTTCCTGTGTTTCATTAGTTTTTTTTCGTAGTGACAATATTTTCTAATTCCCTTTTATGTATCTTCTGTAAGTATTTCCTCTGAGGTTACTGTGAGTATTACATAAACTATTTTCAACTGGTAACTACTTCAATCACATGTAAGAACTCAATCTTTACATCTTTACCTCACCATTTCATTATGGATGTAATGCATTACATTGTATATCTTTTAACCTAGACTTACAGTTATTTTAATGTTTAAATCATATGCCAGAATTAAACATGATTTATGCACCAAATTTACAGTAATGCAGGGTTCTTTATTTATTTACCTTTACCAGAGAATTTCATATTTTATTATGATTTCAAGTCACTGTCTTGTGTCCTTTTATTTTCTCTTGAATGTCTCCTTTTAGCATCTCATACGGCAGATCTTACGGTGATGAATTCCATCAGCTTTCTACATCTGGAAAAGTCTTAATTTCACTTCATTTTTGAACAAAATAGCTCATGGGAGCTATTTTGAATGTGAGGTATCACTTTTCTGTTGCTACTTTTGAATTCTATATCTGTGACTTGTGTATATCTGTAACCTTGAATGTATTTCTCAGTGTAGGTGTCTTTGTGTTAATGTAGTTGGAGTTTTTTGAGCCTTTTGAGTTTGTATGTCAATTCCTCAAAATTGGTAAGTTTTTGGCCATTATCCAAGTGGACTTTCTGCTGTTTTTTTCTTTTTCTAATCTTAGATTCCCATATTCATGCATTGGCTCATTCAGTGGTGTCTCATAAATTCCCTAGGCTTTCTTTACTCTAAATTTTTTTTCTTTTTGTTCCTATAACTTAATTTTTGATGATTTTCTTCAGGTTCATTGATTCTTTATTCTGTTGATTCCTCTCTAGTGCAGGGGTCCCCAACTCTTACCATTCTGGGGCCTGTTAGGAACTAGGCTGCACAGCAGGAGTTGAGCTTGAATGTAATGCACTTGAATCATCACCCCACTCCATCAGTCCGTGGAAATATTGTCTTCCATGAAACTGGTCCCTGGTGCCAAAAAGTTGGGGACTGCTGCTGTAGTGAATTTTTTCAGTTCAGTTATTATGTTCTTCACCTTTAGGATTTCTGTTTGTTCCATTTTAAAGTTCCTATTTCTTTGTTAGTGTTCTTATTTTCTTCATGCATCACCCCCCTAATTTCATTTAGTTTTCTGCTTTTATTAAAAAATGACATCTCAATGTCACTTCCTTAAGGTAAAATTCTTGATTAGGTAGTTCATAGATCTTTGTTTCTTTCCTGGAGATTTATTTCTTTGGGCCATATTTTTGTTTCTTTATATGTCTAGTGCTCTTTTGCTGAAATTTGGGCATTTGAAAAACCATCCACCTCACCTTGTCTTTTCAAAATATCTTCATACAGAGGAAATACTTCACTAATCAACCCAGGTGGATAATCTGGGGCCTTTCAAACCTTTTCTAGAGATGGCATCATCTCTGAGTTTGCGCATGTAAATATCCTATATGAACAAGTTTGTCTCTTTCTACTTGGGAGCTCCCCCTGGTATCTGTCTGCCATATAACAGCATTGGTTTTGTAAACCATGGTTTTGGAAGTCCCCCTGCTTTCTGTCTGGGTACTGTAATGATTCTGTTGCTATACCAGGCTGAGAAAACTGCCTTTGTTCTCATCCAAACCCCAGACATTCAGTGTGTGTTGCACTTCCTCCAGGTTAGGTGAGACAGCAACCAGTGCTTTGGGCAGTTCCCTGAAAAGGCAGAATGTTACATGCAGCTTCCACTCTTTCTTTCCTGAAGTAAGAGCTACAAGTGGGGAGTTATCTCAATTTTGCCACATTGTGTCAGAAGGGGGTTGGTTATGGTGGATAAATGCAATAGACCTTTATACCCACTGTAGTGTACCTCTTCTTGGCCTAGTTCTTGCTTAAGAGTGCTATAACCTTTCAACTATTTCTGGAATTCTCACAAAGGAAATTTGGACTGTATTGTTAAGTTATTATCTCTATTGAGAGATGAGGGTATTGGGCTTCCTAGTTTGCCATTTTGCTGATATC
Organism: Micronycteris hirsuta; assembly: GCA_004026765.1. NCBI lineage: Eukaryota > Metazoa > Chordata > Mammalia > Chiroptera > Phyllostomidae > Micronycteris > Micronycteris hirsuta. The sequence continues at coordinate 172,330 of PVJI01000433.1, forward strand.
ACCAAAATGTAGTGTTTAATGTCCTCAGTCTAATAACTCCATACTATGTTCTAACATAGTTGTATTTATTAGTTTATTATGCTTTTACCCCTCCTTTTTTTATTTTTCTTCCTGAAATGTTCTTTATCTTCATCTTAACTATTTTGAGTGTACTAATTACCAAAAGGCCTATTTAAAGATACATTCCTTTCCCCTAAAACTTTTTTTAAAAAGTTTTTTTTATTGACCCTACACTGTTACTTCAATTTGCTTTTTTATTTGTTTAAAGTGTTTTTGTGTCCATAGTCAGATTTTAAATGCCTTTAGAGCAGTTTATTTTAATTCTGTCTTTTATCTGTTCATATACAGAACTAGTATAGTGCTATACTGGTTGATTAAAATTATCCTTTTTTCCTATAAAAAGCAGCAGGATGTATTTGCTGTTGAGAAGGGAAGAGTGATTAGTGATATTGGCTTGATGTGATCCTAAGCACTTACACCTTTGGTTTAACATGTATTATTATACCTAATTAAGTCTTGAGCAGAGTTAATTTTGTTTTTCTCAATTTAAGAAATAAATGATGATAGTATCATTACTGATGGAGACCCAATTAATGGTAATTTATATGTAGATATTACAGTTTCATTTCTATATTCCCTGTTTTTGGGGAAAGGCTGAAATTAGTTGATACTGAAGTTTAGAACTGAGACAAATTTTTACAAAATTATGTTCCACAGTGGCAAGTAGTAATTTTTTAAAACAAAAATTGTAAAAAAATAATTTTGATTTGAAAATTTTGACTTGTGACCTAAGATGCCACTTAATTGATAATCTATTGCTTCTGAAGAAGAATAAATATGTACATTGTTGAGTTTCTGATGGTGATCCAGAGCCTGATATGCCCAGTATAGCATATGCAGACATTCACTAGATATTTATTGAATGAATGTGTCTGGTTTTTTATTTATATTTTTATTGTTAATGTTTACTGAACCCTTATAGCATGTAAATCATTTTGATATTCTCTATTTTAAATTTACTCATCTCAAAAACTGAGGTATAAGAATTATTAAATTTATCTTTTATATGATAAACAGTTGTTTCAATTGCTTGAGATACAAGTAAACAAGCAGCAGTTTCAAGATTCAAATTGTTGTTTAAACTATTAATATTTTTCACTATATTGTAGACGTAACAGATAATATATTGATAAAGCATTTCAGGTCTTGTTTTTTAAAGAATTGTTGTTTATTGGGTTTTATTTTACCTTGGTATTTTTCTCCCCTAGAGTCCACCAAACCCACCTGTACCTATATCACCAGGAAAGTCTGTAGTTGATGTCAACAGTAATAATAATGTACCCTACAGGTAAGAATAAGAGTCTGTTGTTTGTCAAGATTTTATTTTATATTTTATTTACCCCTCTTTTTCTGCCTTTAAAAAAAATTAATTTGTTACACTAAAAACAAAATAATTCACCCATTTCTCTCATCTTCCATCCCCCACCTTTGGCAACTACTAAACTGTTTTCCATATGAGTTTAAAAAATTTTTTTTTTCAATTTCACGTATAAGAGAGATTGTGTGGTATATGTCTTTCTCTGTCTAACTAATTTCACTTAGCAGAATGCCCTCCAGGTCTATCCATGTTGGTTCATATGGGAAAATTTTATTCTTTTTTATAGTTAAATAATATTCCTCTGTGTGTGTATATAAAAGTTTATCCATTCATCATTCATAGATAGACACTTAGGTAGTTTCCATTATTTTGGTTATTCTAAATAATGCTGCAGTGAAAATGGGGGTGCATATGTCTTTATTTTTGTAGAGATAAGTGTTTGGTATATTGAATTAAATATATTACCTTCTTTTTTGCTTTGTTGTAATTGTTCTTTTGTCAATATTGGTTTTGCTAATTTATTATGAGGCTTTCTTTGGTCATTGCAGATTTCTTTAATCACTTGTACTAAATAGTATTCTCTCGAGTCATTGAGAAATGCTTTGGGCAGGGCTTATAAAAACTAATATCTATAAATATTAGGACCTACATTGGTTTTCAGGTAAAAGTACCGAGGGCGTGAGAATGTAAGGAAAACTCTTCCCTAATGCCAGATACCCCCACCCCCACCATTCTGAGGACTATGCATTAGCTTTCCCCTTGGTGCATTCATGGGCAGTTTAGTGCTACAGTACCCAAGTCTGCCACTCTTCTTTCCTGTGGGCCACTGCGATATCTATACATAAATTGATGTTCCTCAGAATAGCGTACACATGACTGACTATTTGTGTATACATGTATTTCATAGAAATACAGTGAGACAGTTGCTGGAGTCTAAAAGAAATGTAAGTGAGAGCACACCGCCATCCTTTCAGACCCCTGTGAATACAGGTAATAATATTCTTTAACACTGAAGTATAGTTCTTAGTAATTGAATTCTTTGGTTTTCTTTTTATATTCTTTTGAGGATGAAGTTTTCTAAGAAACTGGGCATATTGATTTAAAATTGTCTGCTAAATGTGAAATTTTTATTTAAACATTAGGATTATATATATGCATGAAAATGTAGAAATTGAAATCTCTACTGTAGTGGTTCTCAAACTTTCTAGTCACTGTATCCTAGTGTAGACTTAAAAAATTATTAAGAATCCCAGAGGTTTTGTTTATCTGGGTTATATTAATTGATACTTACTGTAGTGAAAGTTAAAGTAAAAATGTTAAATGTTTGCTTATTCATTAAAAAATAATAAACCCATATTATGTAACAAATAACATTTTTAATGAAAAATAACTTTTCTACCTTAAAAAACTTAATGAAAAGAGTATGATTGTCTTACATTTTTATAAATTTGTTTTATGTCTCACTTAAAACATTGACATGGCCTACAAAAGCTGTGTTCTTGTATCTGTATTTGCATTCAGTCTGTTCCTATTTATTGTTTGATTGAAGTATGTGGAGAAAATTCAGCCTCATACAAATATATAGTGGAAAAGGACAATCCCTTTTAGAGACTTGTGGATTATTTCCTTGGAAAGTCAAGTAGCTATTAAAGCTTGGTTGCAAAGTGGACTCTGAAACCATGCCAGTGAACTTTTCTAACTTAATTAAAAATCATTTATCTGTCTTTTACTTGGATGGATCTTTTGCTAATACCATTTGCTGATCATTTTGAAAATGCTCACTGGCTTATCTAAATCTTCCAAATGTCACACCTTGTTAATAACTTTAAAAACTACATTAATTTATTTCACTGTTGATTCTTCTCAAAAAAGTCTTTAAAGGTTTGGGAAGCTGCCATGCTCTTAGTGACAGTTAAAGTTTTTATAATGTTATAATTTTGGTTTTTAAAACTAAGATTTTATTATTGTCAATAAATACTGTTGGTCTCTTTTCTTTAAATTATTTTTTATTGATTATGCTGTCACAGTTGTCCTGATTTTTCTCCCTTTGCCCCCCTCCACCCAGCATCCCCCACTCCCTCAGGCAGTCCCCCATCATTGTTTGTGTCCACGGGTCATGAGTATAAGTTTTTTGGCTATTCCATTTCCTATACTGTACTTTACATCTCTGCAGCTATTCTGTAGCTACCTATTCTTACTTCTTACTCCCCTCATTTCTTCACTCATTCCCACACACCCTCCTCCCATCAGGCAACCATTAAAACGCTTTCTGTATCCACGATTCTGTCTCTGTTCTTCTTGTTTGCTTAGTTTGTTTTTTAGATTCAATTGTTGATAGATAATGTATTTTTTGCAATTTTATTGTTCATAGTTTTGATCATTTTCTTAAATAAGTCCCTTTAACATTTCCTAAAATAATGGTTTGGTAATGGTGAACTCCTTTAGTTATTTCTTCTCTGAGAAACTCATTATATGCCCTTTGATTCTAAATGATAGCTTTGCTGGATAGAGCAATCTTGGCTGTAGGTCCCTGCTTTTCATGACTTTGAATATTTCTCACCAATCCCTTCTAGCCTGCAAAGTGTCTTTTGAGAAATCAGCTGACAATCTTATGGGAACTGCCCTGTAGGTAATTAACTTCTTTTCTCTTACTGCTTTTAAAATTCTTTATCTTTAACTTTTGGCATTTTAATTATGGTATGTCTTGGAGTGGGCCTCTTTGCATTCATCTTGTTTGGGACTCTCTGTACTACTTGGACATGCATGTCTATTTCCTTCACCAAATTAGGGAAGTTTTCTTTCATTTTTTCAAATAGATTTCCAATTTCTTGCTCTTTCTATTCTCCTTCTGGCACCCCTATGATGTGAATGTTGGAATGCTTGAAGTTGTTCCAGAGGCTGCTTATATTATCCTCATTTTGGGCGGGGGGGCGGGGATTCTTTTTTCTTCTTGTTCTACATGGTTGTTTTTTGTTTTCTTATGTTTCAAATCATTGATTTGATTCTTGGCTTCATCCATTCTACTGTTGTTCCCTTAAATTGTTCTATATTTCAATTAATGTATCCTTTGTTTCTGACTGGATCTTTTTTATGCTGTTGAGGTCCTCACTAAGTTCCTTGAGCATCCTTATAACCAGTGTTTTGAACTCTGCATGTGGTAGATTGCTTATCTCCATTTCATTTAGCTCTTTTCCTGGAGTTTTGATCTGTTCTTTCATTTGGGCCATGTTTCTTTGTCTCCTCGTTCTGCAGCATCCCTGTGTTTGTTTCAGTGTATTTGGTAGAGCTGCTTTGACTCTGTGTCTTGGTAGTATGGCTAATGTAGTAGGTATCCTGTAGGGTCCAGTGGTACAGCCCCCTCTATCATTCACGCTGGGTACTTGAGGTGTGCCCTTTATGTGGGCTGCGTACACCCTCCTCTTGTAGTTGAGCCTTGGTTGCTGTTGGCACATCAATGGGAGGGATTTACCCAGGCCAGTCAGCTGCAAGGACTGGTTGTGACCAGTTATCACCAACCTCCACCCTCTGTGGATGATCAACTGTGCAGGGAAAGTGGTGGTGCTCCCACGTGGTCTGTAGCTGTGCACTGGTTATGCTGACCCTGGGGTTTCCCAAGTGGTGCAGGCCAAGATTACCTCCCACCTGTGTTCTGCCTTGGGCCACCCTGCCTAAGCTATAAAGCAATCTGAGATGGCTGCTACTTGTGCTTGGTTTAGAGATTCCCAGGTCAAGCCAAGTTGTGAATCTAGGCTGGCTGCTACTAATGGTAGGCCTCGGGTTCACTGAGGCCATCTCTTGCTTGTTTGAGAGGATTTAGTAAGTTGTGAAGTGTGAGCTAAGACCAGCCATTCATATGGAAAAGCAGATTAGGTTGGCCAGTAAGTTGGTTGAGATGGAGACTCTGGGGATCTCCAAGGTGGATCAAATAGTGTTAACCAGTTTGATGGAGTCTCAGATATGTCACTAGCTTGCTGATTTTATGGGGGAAGGGTTTAGGAAAAGGACATGGCCTCTGCTTCTCTTGATGCCAGACACTTCAGTTCCTCCCTTTATGCCACTGGTGTCTTCCAAGCTGCTACCCTTCTACTGGAGCTCAGAGGAAGTGAGCCTGAGTAGGTGAGTCCGTGTGTGGGCTCTTTAACAGGAACTGCTTGGGGCTCCAGGAGTTTCTTCCACTGACTCAATCCCCACTGATTTTTGCAGCGAGAATTTGTGGGAACTTATCTTCCTGGCATCGGAACCACACCTGGTCCTGTGGTTGCAGGGCCTGGTGTGGGGTTTGGACTCCTCACTACTGAGATATCTCTCCTGAATTTTTATCCACCATATGTGGTGGAGGGGACCAGCCCATTCAGTGGCTGTGCCACTCCTTCCAGTGTGGATGGATGTGGTTTCTTTAACTTTGTAGTTGTCAGTCTTCCATTCACTTAATTTCTAACAGTTCTGAGTGATGGTGTTCTAAATCTTAGTTGTAATTTTGACATGTTTCTGTGAAGAGGGGAGCCATGTCTGCCTGTGCCACCATCTTGACCAAAAGTCTCAGTTGTTCTCTTTGAAGTGACTGCCTTACTTCATTTCTTTTTAAGAAACGAGTTGTCACATACCCAAGTGTGAATAACCACAGTGTAGCTGTACATCATGCTTTGGAGTAAAAAGGACTTCTCTGAAAGTGGCTGTTAGCTCAGCCTACAGCAAAGGCATACTTTTACAAGTGCTTTTCCTTGAGCCAGTGATCACACTTTGGCATGCAGCAGTAATGCTTTATGTGTACTTCTTATTTCTTTACACAAAATATTAAGACCTGCACTCAGTGGTTGAGATTTAATAAAAAAGTAATATTTACTACTTCACCATGGGCATTCTTAAGTGAAAATAATTTTGCTTGCTTTTTACTATGAGCCTGTGATGGTAAAGAATAGTGACAGCTTGGTGCCACTGCCCTGATTTTTGTACTGTAGCATCAGAAGTTTTACTCACCATTGTTTTTGCTCCATCAGTTGAAATACCTACATGGTAAAAAAGTAAAGTAATATTTTATTACTGCTATCAAAATAGTTTTGACATAGCAAGCTCCTGAAAGAGCCTCAGTTACCCACAAGGGTCCCACTAGATCACACCTTGAGAATTGCTGCTCTAATGTGCCTGTGATTTTGGAAGAAAGACTAAAAGTCAGTGAGAAACAAACTTGACCATCTATTTTAAACATGTTCAAATAAGAATAAACACAAATAGTTGAACCAAAATTATTGTAAAACTCCAGTGACCATCATTTTGATTTTGTCAATTTAGGGGGTTAGCTCCCTTCTCCAGCTTATCTCCCATCTTCACTCTGCCATCTTCCATATCATATGTCAACAGAGTGTAAATACATGTAGCCCTCTCTCTCTAGTTCCTCTCCTAGGCAACTCAGTACACCTTGGTCCACAGGTCAGGTTTCACATGGTCCAAATGATAAAATACATGACCAAGTTTACTTACTATTCATTGATAGTGGTGATACTTACTAGATTTTCTATTTGAGTTTATATATTGCCAGTCTTTAAGCATTTGTAGTGTTTTTAGTGTAATTTCAAAAATATCTATACAGTTTTACCAAGTTTTCACTTGTTTTTCCAGTTACTCTAAAGTGGTTCTAGTAGTTTTCAGAAACTGTGTTGGTAATCATATAGCAGTCTTCCGTATTATTCATAAACCATGTGATGTTTTCATAATGTACCAATCATTGATGCAAAAGTGCTTCTACAAATTTAAGTCTAAGAAGTTCAAGAATTTAAGTCTGGAAAAAAGTTCATTATGCAGGACTTTATTGGATCTATTGTAATGCCTTAAGTTTATATTGTACTATATTATCTTAGCTGATAAATAGATATAGTCATTTAAACGGAGACTTCTTTTTTCTTTCTATAGTGTCTTCATCCAATCTTGTCACTCCTCCAACAGTTGTTAGTAGTCAACCTAAACTGCAGACTCCAGTGACTTCGGGTTCTCTGACAGCAACATCAATTCTTCCTGCACCCAATACAGCTACAGTAGTGGCTACTACTCAGGTGCCTAGTGGAAATCCCCAACCTACGATCTCGTTACAATCTCTACCTGTGATTTTGCATGTACCTGTTGCAGTATCCTCTCAGCCTCAGCTCTTGCAGAGCCATCCAGGGACTTTAGTGACTAATCAACCATCTGGCAACGTTGAATTCATTTCTGTACAGAGCCCACCTGCAGTGAGTGGTCTTACCAAAAATCCAGTATCCTTGCCGTCCTTGCCGTCCTTGCCAAACCCCACTAAAGCAAACAACGTTCCTTCTGTGCCCAGTTCTACTATTCAAAGGAACTCTCCTGCCAGTGCTGCACCATTGGGAACAACACTTGCTGTACAGGCTGTTCCTACAGCACACTCTATTGTACAAGCCACAAGGACTTCTTTACCCACAGTAGGCCCATCAGGACTTTACAGCCCATCAAATAATAGAGGTCCTATACAGATGAAAATTCCAATTTCTGCTTTTAGTACTTCGTCATCTGCAGAACAGAGCAGCACTACTACCCCAAGAATTGGTAAGTCACTAGATAGGTTTAATAATAGAAATGAACACATTAGTGACCTATAGATAATTGAACTTTTGTGTTTGTGTGATTGTGGAAGTAAATAGAGTATCCTGGAGATTAATTTTAGTAATTTTTTAGTTACATAAGAAATGATGTTCTTAAAATGGGATTTGAGAGAGTTTATTTTGAGTGACAAGCTAGCATTTGTATGTCTCTTTTGGGAATTTTACTTATCTTGGTCAATTTTTTATTTGGGCTTTGTAGCAAGTATTATGAGTTCCTTTTGTAATACCTTTGCCAAGAATATCCAAATAGAACACATTTATTTTAAAGTATCTAACTAATGTATTATATGCTAAGTTAAAAAATCAGATATTTTTCTTACCCATTTGGAAAAATCCTTCGTATACTCACTAAGCACATCTTCCATATTTGAACAGTTTAAAAATAGGTTCTGCCCTCTGTAATTTACTATAAAATGTTGATTGCTTTTTGTTTTCTCTGTTGTATATTTTCCTATATGTCTTATCATATGATTATGTTTGTACTTTGAAGTATTGCAAGGAGATCTTGATTGTATCTGTATTCAAAATCTGTTAAACTCTTACTTATTCTTAGAAAGCATACATTTTGTATGCATACTTTTTTTCCAATTGTAGTTGACAGTCAGTATTATTTTATACTAGTTTCAGGTAGAGAATAGTGGTTAGACGTTTATGTAATTTATGATGTGATTCCCTTGATAAGTCTAGTACCCAGCTGGCACCAGACATAGTTATTACAATATTATTGACTGTATTCCCTATGCTGTACTTCGTATCCCTGTGACTATTTTGTAACTACCAATTTGTATTTCTTAACTCCCTTACCTTTTTCACCCAGCTTCCCAAACCTCTTCCTGTCTGGCCACCATTAGTTTATTTCTGTATCTGTTTGTTGTTGTTGTTGTTCTTAGATTACACACATAACTGAAATCATATTGTATTTGTCTTTCTCTGTCTGACTCATTTCACTTAACATAAAAGCCTGTAGGTCCATCCATGTTGTTGCAAATGATAAGGTTATGTTCTTTGTAATGGGTGAGTAATATTCCATTTTGTTTATATACCATATTTTCTTTATCTAATCATCTGTTGATGGATACATAGGTTGCTTCCATATCTTGGCTGTTATAAATAGTGCTGCAATGAATGTATGGGTGACTACATCTTTTCACATTTATATTTTGGATTTTTTTTTTTTTTTTTTGGATAAATACTGAGAGGTGGAATTGGTGGATCATAAGGTAGTTTTATTTTTAATTTTTTGAGGAACCTCCAGATGTTTTTCATAGTGGCCAAAACAGTGCATGAGTTTTTTTTTTCCTCCCCTGTATCCTTGCCAACACGTGTTTGTTGATTTATGGATAACCATTCTGACAGGTGTGAAGGAATATTTCATTGTGGTTTTAATTTGTATTTCACTGATGAATAATAATTTCGAGCATCTTTTCAGATGTAATTGGCCATCTCTATGTCCTTTTTGAAGAATAGTCTATTCAGATCCTCTGCCCACTTTTTTCAAATTTTTTTTTTTTTTAAAGATTTTATTTTTTATTTATTTTTAGAGAGAGGAGAAGGGAGGGAGAAAGAACAATGTATGGTTGCCTCTCACATGGCCCTCAGTGGGGACCTGGCCCACAACCCAGGCATGTGCCCCGACTGGTAATCGAACCGGGACCCTTCGGTTCCCAGCCCGCGCTCAATTCACTGAGCTACACCAGCCGGGTTTTTTTTCAAAAATTTTTATTATTTATTTTTTAATTGTTCAAGTACAGTTTTCTGCCTACCCCCCACCCAGCCCAATCCCCCAGCCCTCCCCCCGCCCCATTATTGTCCATGTGTCCTCTGTAATTGCTTCTGCAAACCCTTCACCTTTTTCCCCTAAAATTCCCTCCCCTCTCCTCTCTGGTCACCATCAGCCTGCCCTGAATTTCAGTGTCTTTGGTTATATTTTGCTTGTTTGTTTGTTTTGTTGATTAGGTTCCTGTTAAAGGTGAGATAATTGAATTTTTGTTGTTGTTGTTGTATGTGGTGGAGTTGTTTTGTTTTGTTTTGGTGTTTAGTTGTAAGAGTTCTTCATAAATTTTGGATATTAAGCACTTAGCAAATATATCATTGATGAATATCTTTCAATCAGTACGTTGTCTTTTTGTTTTGTTGATGGTTTTCTTCACTATGCAAAAACCTTTTTAGTTTGATGTCGTCCCATTTATTTATTTTTTCTTTCGTTTCCCTTGCCTGAGAAAATATATCAGAAAAAATATTATTAAGAGCAGTGTCAAGAGAGTTTACTGCATATGTTTTCTTCTAGGAGTTTTATGGTTTTGTGTCTCTACATTTAAGTTTTTAGTCCATTTTGAGTTTATTCTTGTTTGTAGTATAGAAGGGTAGTTTAGCCCTGACTGGTGTAGCT
>PVJI01000433.1:182807-267615 GCA_004026765.1 Micronycteris hirsuta
AGATTTTATTTATTTATTTTTAGAGAGAAGAGAAGGGAGGGAGACAGAGAGGGAGAGAAACAGCAATGTATGGTTGCCTCTCACATGGCCCTCACAGGGGACCCGGCCTGCAACCCAGGCATGTGCCCTGACTGGGAATCGAACCGGGACCGTCTGGTTCCCAGCCCGCGCTCAATCCACTGAGCTACACCAGCCAGGGCCCATCCAGCTTTTCTAAAACCGTTTATTGAATAGACTGCCTTTACTCCATTGTGTGCATACTTGAACTTTTTTATTATGCGTCATTTCTGACTTTGCATTTATGCCCACTACTTTTGGAAAGATAACAAGAATAAGTAAACGTCATGTGAAATTGCTACAGTAGCTATCATATTGATATAGTAAATAACATGAAATGTAAGACACAGATTCTGAAGTACGGTATTACTTTTATAAGTGATATACAGAGCCTTTTAAAAAATTTCTCATGTAGCCATTAGTGGTGTCTTGCCCTCTGTGTATATTTTCTCATATAAAATAGTGATGGTATTTCACAGAGTTGCTGAGAAAGTAGTCAGTGAGTGACATAAAATAATAATCAACTGAATCTGAATATTACCCTACATACAGTTAACATCTAGGATGTAAGAGTAAGTCTGAAATTTTATATAAAAATGCAATAGTTATTGATACCAGTACTTAAAATTAAATGTTTGCATAGTACAACAACAATATTTCTTAGTATTATTGGCTACTGCATTGTTCCTTAAAGACACTAATTCATGTTGGGAACACTAAAAGACGCTTACTTTTAACTCTCAGGGAATGAGCAAGATTTTTGGAGGTTACTTCATTTTTTTCTAATTTTTTTTCTTCTGATTCTTAGTAATTTTTAATAAGGTAGAAGGTGATCGATTTATCATGGGCATTGTTTTATGTGATTTGGGAGTTTTTCCTCTTTATGAAATACTGAGCCTAAATTGACATTGTTTTAAATTTGTAGTCACAAGATAAGAGATATTCTTAATATAGAGCTTTTCCTGAAAGACCGTGGCCTTAAAAGAAATAAGTAACTTTTTAAGACTGTATTTAATGTTATGAATGATAGTATCCTAAACACTTCTATAAATATCAGAATTATAAGTTCATTATTCTGTTCTTTTAAAATTTTTATGAACATTTATTGACACAAGGGGAATATTTTTTCCCAAGTTATCTAGCTAATGCACTCTATTAATAGTAATCAGTGTTGGTCTGTTTTGCATTTATTTAATTACCTGACTTTTAAAATTATTTTAAAAATTATTAATTTTATTAAACATTTTTATTTATATTTTTATGTTTAGTATATAAAATTAATAGTTTTCACAATCCTTAATTAGTACATTCTTTCTTGTGATAGTATACATTTATACTTACACTTAAAATTTTAATTTCAACATATATTTAGTTCATTTATATGTACTTTAATATATTGGATTGGCCAAAAAGCCTGGTTAGTTTTTCCATAAAATAAAAGACACATTTTTCATTTTCAACAATTACGTTATTGATTTGGATATTTTGAGTATGTTAGCTATCCCTCCCCCCATGGTGTAACATTAATTGTTCTCAGGTAATGTCTCAATTTGATCTCTATCAACTTCAACTGGTCTACCTGTGGACCATCGTCCAGTGAGAAATCTCCAGCACAAAACTTCACAAACCACTTTTGACGCATTCAGTCAGTCACAGCACCTCTTCCATACACTGCACAAATCTCTTTTTGTGTTTCAGTTGCATTTTTACCTTTCTGGAAATAATAAAGCTAATATGCCAAAAATGTTGCATTCCATCTTCAGTATTAAATGTTTTCTTCCATCTTCAGTATTAAAATGGCTACTCAAAAATTTACCAATTTTGATGTTTTTTAAGAAGATGCACACTGATATGACAGACAATCTAACAAAATTATGAAAAGTTAAAGACAACTAGGGACTACTAGAGCCATCTTACAGAAAAAACGAACAAACTTTTCGGCCAACCGAATATAAATTGTATTAAGGAGATCTTCGTCTCAGGTTCTATTTAGAATGCTTACATACATTTGAAAGTGACTTATTAGATATTAATCATAAATGTGAATGGTAAGCTTTGTTTGTATGTCATTCATAATGTTAATTAGAATGAAATCTTACTATCATGCATAATTTCAGGGTCCCATAAATGATGTTGAAGTAGGCATTTAGCCTTTTATATTTCCCAGAACCTAAGTTGAAGCCAAAATACAAATTTTAGCTTAATGTGAAGGTTAAAGCCAAACTTTAATACATACCTAATGTGATTAATTAATTAGATATATATTTAAAACATTTAAAGTCCTGTACTAATGTAGGTATTTTTGACCTAATGAGAATATATGCTGTCTAAGCAGATTGTGTGCATTTGTATGTATTTTATTACCATTTGTATATCCTCATAGAGTAAGTCAGTATTTTCTGTTCATACTAGAGTAAAAATCATCCTAGAGACTATTTGGAAATTTAGGACTTAAATTAGTGGTGATGTCAGTCATTCATGAAATATTGAATGCCTGTATTGTTCAAAAGCCCTGCAGATGATATACAGAGGTACAGGATATTACCTGTTCTCACTAAGCTCATAATCAGATAGGAAAATTGACTCTTAAATAAGTAATTAATTATAAATATGTTGAATTAGATAAGGTTTTTATGAGAAGATATGGGAGGTCTATAATGGTATGAGATAATAAATTGAAAGAAGGTAGAAAATAGGGTGAAAGGATTTTGACCACTGGCTGCAGTGAGGGGAATGGTTTGAAGGGGAGAACAATGGAGCTGGGAGAGCCATTAGGAGGCTCTTGTGATCTAGATAAGGGATGGTATTGTGAAAATGGTTTAAAAGTTCTGCATTTCATTCATTTTGATAGAATTGTTCAGCACCTACTAAGGGATACTAGAAATTGGCGCTTCTATGAAACCCTTTTATGACTGGCAAAAATGCAGTATTGCTTAAAAATAAGAATAATGAGATGGAGATGATTCTCAAATGATAGGAAGATTTGAAGTACAGTTTCTCATGTCACACCCTGACTAGACTGATTTTACAACTTTACTTTCAGAAGTCATCTAAAGTAGACATTATAGTACAAGAAAACAAAAAAGATGCAGTGAAACTGTAAAATGTCATTTTAAAAATGAAGTAAGTAGTGTAACAAAAAGGCAGGGAATATTTATTGAAAATCACCTTAGGAATGTTACAGTTCTTTGAATAATTAACTCTCAGCCTTGATAGTGTATGTGTTTGTGTGTGTGTATGCATTTATATGTATATGAAACTTTTATTAAGCAGTCTCAATATTTTTTGAGTGTTAAGAAATTTTTTTATGTGAGGATATTTCAACAAAATAAAATGAAGCTGCTTTTCTGAAGTTACCTTTTATATTCACTTGAAAATGTAAATGAGTTTCAAATCTCAAATAATGTAGTCGAACAAACGTCGGTAGTAAATTGCTGATGTTTTGGTCATGTCATCAGTGTGTTTAATACTCTGCCATGTAGGATCAGTAGCCTGGCGTTCATTTTTTACTTAAGTAGTATTTCAGGAACTCCACAGTCCAACAAAACAGATGCTGGTTAATTATAAATGAAGTAATCTAAAGATTAAAATAAGTAATAGTTTTCATATGATAAAAACTAAGATTAATTCAGATAGTGTAGGGAGAAATTGTAAGGGCCTTTTTTTTTTTCTTTCTCCCTAGCCTTGAAAATCCTCTTCTATCAGGTAGGTATTTATTCTGATTTTTTTAATAGATTTTCTATGTATATATGAAAACATATAGTTCTATCTCCTGTTTTTTTTACATATAAATAGTTTACCTTATATGTGTTCTTAAGATTTACAAATGAAAGGAATGCCATATTTTACCTAGGAAATTTATCTACAAAAAGCAAGAATGGATGTTTTAACACCAGAAAACTTCCAATAAAATGACTTACTACTACGTCACCATAGAAGAAACGCTAAACAATCACCTCAGTAGGTTCTAAAGACACTTGTTAAAATCCGGTACCATCTCTTTTGATACTGAGGCAGAAAAACGTTGGTTTACTTTCTGTGCTGTTATGGAAGTAAGGCGCGAGTGTGTGTGCGTGCATGCATGTATACCACAAATTCAATACAACTTATTTGAAAAATGAATAAAGAAAAATCATCTATGATTGAACTACTGAGATTATGCATGCATATTTTCTCCGAATCACTGTGTTTTTAACTATTTCTCTAATAAACTTACTACATTTTTGCCATGTCATTCAGGTTTTTTCCTAAGGATATATAGTACGGAAGAATGGTACTTTATTTAACCATTCACTCATGTTAGAACATTTACGTAAGCACATCTTAAATTATTCCTCTTAAGGTATTTCTTAGGATAAGAGTGAAAATTTCTGGGCTAGTGGGTATGTGAAGTTTTTTCATCTGTTGTCAATTTGCCCTTCTGAAAAATACTGTGGCAGTGTTCTATAAAAGAGCCCATTTACGTAGGTGACATGCTGACAGACCAAAAAAAATGGAAAAAAATTGCGTACATTGTTGTATATAAAGCAACGCAACCTTTCACATTTTTAGGTGCTTTTAAAAATGGCTGACTTTTTTTTTTCTTGACTCTTCAGAAAACCAGACAAACAAAACAATAGATGCTTCTGTTAATAAGAAAGCAGCTGATAGCACATCACAGGTAAGCTTTTCTTACTGTTTCAAATTAAAATTGTTATCGCAGTCCACTAGAGAATGGGTTTCCATCAGTTACCTTTAATACAATGAAAATTATTCTGTGTGTTCTTTACAACTCTTCAAAGATTTTCAAATATCGTTTCTGTAATATTTGATAAGAATTGAGTTTTCTTCGCTTAGTAATTCTCTTAGAGATAATATTAGTTTATTATATTAACTAAGTGCATGGCTCATGTAATTAACAGTCCAATATTTGCCTTCATATAGTGTAAAGATCCAGTCTGCACATGTAGCTTCATTCTGCCGCGTATTTTTAAAGGTCTCACTCGTTCCCCACCCCCTACACACCCATACATATACTCCCAACACACATTAGAAAAGCACCATTTTAGTTTCTTTAAAGCTGATCAGAAATAGCTATTTAGAAAGAAAATTTTGGTCTTTCTGATAGTTGATTAGTATTTTGAAAGTCTTGGTAATTTTTTGTGTTAAATTTTAATTATCCAGGAATGGAGTAATTACTTTTTCCTGTATTAACAATATTCTTCCTACTTCTTTCACTATATTGCTTTAAGTATAATAATAGACTTATTGAAAAGTCATTAGGTTGATAGTTTTATTTTCTGCCTTCCTCTTAATCATTTCAAGGAAATCATATTTTTCCTAGAAAAGCGAAACGTTTTGAATAAATCAGGCATGAATAAATGACATGAATCTTAAAACAAGAACATAATGATTGTTAGGACTTGAGCCCTAAAATGAAGGATTTTTGACAAAACTGGCTATACTCACGGTTTATAGAGCAAATTAAAGCTATTAGAAATATTAGTTTCAGCTTCTGGTCAAGATGGCAGTACAGGTAAATGCAGTACTTGCATTCTTTCACAACCACTTCAAAATTACAACTAAACTAAGGAGCAACCATCATTCTGAACCACATGGAATCTAACTGAACAGAAGTCCTACAACTAAAACTATAAAGAAGCAGCCACATTGAGACTGTTAGGAAAGGTGCAGACATGGAACAAGCTGGTTTCACATACACATAACAATTTGGAGGGTTATCTTGGCTCTAGCGGTTCCTTCTGAGGAGTGAGGGGTCCTAGCCTCATACCAGGCCCCCCCAGCCCAGGGTTCCAGTGCCAAGTAGAGAAATCCCCATAACTTCTAGCTGTAAAAACCAGTGGGGATTATGGCTGAGTGAAGCAGAGGGCTTCTAGGGTCCCAGGTGTTCCTCTTAAAGGGTCTGCACATGGACTTACTTAGACTAACTTGCTTTAACCCAGGACTGGCACAGCAGCTCAAAAGGCATCAGTGACATACAGGATAAACTGAATTCTCTGGCGTCATGGCAAGAGCTGTAGGAGCAGCTTTCTTCCAGACAGAAGTGCTGGCAGAGGCCATTGTGCTTTTTCTAAGCCCTTCCCCCACAGACCTGGCAAGTGGACGCTATCTGAATCTCCACCAACCTGTCTATCACTGTTTGCCCTGCCCTGGTGATTACTTAAGACCCCACCCCACCCAAATTATGGGCCAGCCCAAGTTGTGTGTGATGGCTTTTTTATATGAACTGCCAGTCTTATCTCATGCATCAGACTTTCCTAAAAATTCTCAAGTAAGCAGCATCTGGCCCCAGCATGCCCAGTACCTTTTGCTAGAATGGCCCCAGGCCCACCACTAGGGGCCACTGGCATTTGTTTGCAGCTTGGCTTCTCCTGGGCACCTCCAAGCCCAGCCTAAGTAGCAACCATCTGCAGACTGCTATGTAGCTCATGTTGGGCAGCCCCGGGCAGAACACAGGCAATGGCTGACCTTGGCCTGCATCTCCTAGGAACCACCAGGGCCAATGCACTTGGTGGACAGCTTCAGATCATGTTGAAGCACCATCCAAACCACATGAAAGAACAAAACAAAACTCCAGATAAAGAAATAAACAAAATGGAGACAGGCAATCTTCCAGATGCAGAGTTCAAAACACAGGTTATAAGTATGGCAGGTGAATTTAGAATGCCAACAAAGAGGTAGGAGACATAAAAAGAACCAGTCAGAAATGAAGAATACAGAAAATCACAGTGGAGTGGATGAAGCAGAGGATCAATTCAGAGGTAAGAACACAGAAAACAAGCAGAACAGCAAAAGAAGAAGAATCCAAAAAAAAGTGAGGGTAGTGTAAGTACACCCTGGACAACTTCAAGTGTACTGACCTTCACATCATGGGGATGCCAGAAGGAAAAGAGAGAGAGTGAGGAATTCGAAACCTATGTAAAAAAAGAAGAATGATGAAAAACTTTTCTAACCTGGTAAAGGAAATAGACATGCAAATCAAAGCAGCACAGAGTACCAAACAAGATGAGCCTAAAGAGGCCCACACCAAGATTAAATACAAAGAGAGAACCTTAAAAACAGTTAGTTACTTGTAAGGGAGCCCCATAAGACTGTCAGCTGATTTCTCAAAATTTTGCAGGCTAGAAGAGATTAGTGAGAAATACTCAAAATCATAAAAAGCAAGGACCTACAATTTAGATTACTCTACCCAGCAAAGCTGACATTTAGAAATCAAGGACACATAAAGAGCTTCCCAGAGAAGAAAAACCTAAAGGAGTTCATCATCATCAAACCAGTATTAGGTGAAATATGAAAGGGTTGTCTTTAAGAAGGAAAAAAAGACAAAAAATATGAATAATAAAGTGGCAGTAAATACATATCTTCAAACAATTGAATTGAAAACCAAACTTGATGAACAGAACAGAGGGATTCATAGATACAGAGACTGTTTTAGGTGGTTGTCAGATGGAAGGGGTTTTGAGGAGATGTTAAAGATAAAGGGAATAAGTGCACATTGTATTTACAGAACAGTCACAGAGATGTAGAGTAGAGCATAGGGAATACAGTCAGTAGTATTGTAATAACTGTGCTATCAGATGGGTGAGATTTTATCAGGGTGATAACTCAGTAAATTACATAATATTTAATCACCGGGTTATAATCCTGAAACTAATATAATATATGCCAACTGTAATTGAAAAAATCATAAATTATTTAAAGTCAAACATAATTTTGTACAAATTTTAGTGATTTGTGTATGATATTAAAGATCAAAATTGTGATTATTTCTGAGGCTATCTTGTGGATTTTAGCTATATTTCCAATTAAAAGTATATGGGGTACTTTTTAGGAAATGTGATACACAAAATGTTGATAGAGCTAGTGGCTTTTATTTAACATTTATTGGAAGGCTAGCTTTACTTTATAAATAACCCTAAAATAAAAAATTTATAAACATCTTTATTTCAGTGATTTTTGTTGTTATTTGGACAAAGTAACATTTTCAGGACAGGAAAATGGACACTGTTATGGCTGTGTTTCTTAGGATGGTAAAATGATAGCCACTAGTCAAATGTAGCTTTTCAAATTAAATTAAATTTTAACTGGAAAACACAGTTATAAAACATTGTCATCATCACAAAAAATTAAGTGAAGTATATGTAATATTGTAAATATTTAAAATTAAAATTAATTGATAAAATTAAATTTGAAGATTTATATAAAATTTGCAATGCTTTAAAAGTTTAGAAAAATTAAACAAAATGATATGAAGACCAATTATACCCAACTTCTTATTATAGTCTAAAAAATTCAAAATACTATGTATTATTCCACACTTCACAGATTTTGAATCTGAAATATTTTACTTTATATTGTGCTATGTAAACTGACATGTTTAATGAAACAAACCTGTACCAGGCAAAAGTCACCTGAAACAGCCCTGGCTGGTGTGGCTTAGTGATTGAGCACCGGCCTGCAAATCACAAGGTCACAGGTTCTATTCCCAGCCAGGGCATATGCCTGGGTTGTGGGCAAGGCCTCCCAGTTGGAGGCTGGCAAGAGGCATCCAATTGATATATCTTTCACACATTGAGGTTTCTCTCTCTTTCCTCCTCCCTTCTCCTTTCTCTGAAAAGTAAACAAGTAAAAATCTTTAAAAAAAATAAAAGTCATCTGAGACAGTAAGTGACTGTATCAGACAACAAAGAGATACTACAACAAAATAAATTGAGCTCTCAGTGGAAATTTTATTTGGCTTTGAGGAAGAGGAATTCAGTACCAGAGAATGAAAATCACAACCAAGCAGTTTGACTAGGCAGATTGCCTGCTAAAGCAAAGCCTTCTCAGAAACACTGAGAAGTTTCAGCTTTGAGTGAGTGCCAGTTGTGGATATGAAGAATTAATAAGTTTTATTTTATAATTAGAAACCATTTTTGGAAGTACAGTATTTTTCAGACTATAAGACACACCCCCCTCAAATTTGGGAGGAAAATGGGGGTGCGTTTTACGGTCCGTACTACCTTATTTTTTCTATGACAAATCTTACTTAGTTGTACTTCTGAACACTTTAACACTTTAACTGGAGTCATAGCTGATTTCAGAGACACAAGCAAACAATTTTCTTAAATACTGTTACATATATTGAGTGCATAGGTTCAAGGTTGTGACTAGCTGCGCATTTGTCTGTGACTAATGTTAAGCTATGCTTAAGCTATCAGTTTGGTTATAACATGTGTTTCATAAGGGTGTGTGATATTCAATAGTAAATTTATCTGAGAGATACGGCAAACTCCTAAGTCAGTGGTGTAGTTTTTATTTTTCCACGAACTTGAAGGTCAGGGTTGTTTTGTTTTGTTTTCATTTACTATTGAAAATAGCTGGAAATATATATTGATTTGATAACCTAAAAGATGTTGAAGGACTTCAGCCAATGCTACTCCATCCAGTCCAATGATGAGAATGATAAAGTAAAATGTTAAGATGAAAGTGATTTAGAAGATGAAGATTATGTGGAAATTAGTTCAGAAGATTCAGGTACTACGGAAGATAATTCTAGTGAAGAAAATAAAGATGAATTAGAAATGAATGAAGGGTATATTTTTGGAAATGATAAAGAATGAAAATGGAGGGAAAAATCCAATAAGAAGACAAATTAGAAAACAGCCACAGAATATTTTGAGTCATCTTCTGTTAGTTCGGCCAAATGCAAAAAGTGTCAGGACAGAACTTGAAACTTAGAAATGTTCACAAATAATATTTTAGATTTAATCTTATTATATAAAAATAAATACATTGATTCTATAGTGAGCCAATTTTCATGAGAAAGAGATGCTAAATGAATAGACAAAACCAAATTGAAAGCATTTTTAGGCTTCTTACATTGTGCTGGTTTATATCACAGTAATCAGCTAAATTTGCAGGTTTTATGGGTTAGATGATAGTGGGATTGAACTTTGTAGGCTTAATATCTTTATGGAGATTTAGATTATTCATAATTGTATCAGGTTTGATGATAAACTTACCCTCTTAGAATGCCTGTGAGTGGACACATTAGCGGTTGTGAGACACCTGAAGGTGGACATATTTGCAGTTGTGAGGGACATTTTCTCAGCATTTGTAGAAAATTGTAAATTGTTACTCTATGGGACAGAATGTAACAACAGAAAATGTTACCTGGATTTAGAGGCAAGTATAGGTTTAGACAATATATCCATCCACGCCCAGTAAATATGGTATAAAAATGTTTTCTATGGTCTATTCAAAAGTTTTTTACACAGGAAATCGTGAAATGTATGCCAGTAAGCAGCCTAATGGTCCTTACTTGATTAGTAATAAACTAGCAAATGTAGTCAAGAGATCTGAAGAACCCATTTACCCAAGATGTCATTTTGCAGCAGATAACTAATTCACTGATATGAATCTTGTCTCCGACTTGAAAAAGAAGCAACTTTCATATGTAGATCCTGTTCATAAGAATAGACCCCAACTACCCCCTGAATTTCTGTCTTCTAAAAGAAGTCCTAAAACAGACAACTTATTTGCATTTGGTGCAGATTGCTTACCTGTATCTCAAATACCAAAAAAGGGGGGAAAAGTTAGTTTTAGTTTCAAGTATGCATTTTGATGACGCCATATATTTAGATTCACAAAAGCCCAGCATAATAGAATATTATAGCCAAACGAAATCAGGAGTTGACACTCTGGACCGAACGATAGATACGTGTAATGCGGCCAGGAAAACCATAAGATGGCCTGTGGTTATATTCTATATAATTTTGAATATTGCAGGAATAAATGCTCAAACTATTCATATTCTGAACAGCAATATGAAAGTAAGACACAATATTTATTAGAAATCTCATAACACAGTGTCAGAACAAATAAAAAGTTGTTCAGAAATCTCTACAGGTGTGCAAAAGCCTTTACACCTAAAACTTCATCAATTTCAAACACAAATTGAAGGAATTCTAAAGACAACTTAGCTTCCCTTGACAAGCAGAAAAAGAAAAGGATGTGTTAGGTGCTGTGCATCCAAAATGAGCCGCTTACCAAA
Organism: Micronycteris hirsuta; assembly: GCA_004026765.1. NCBI lineage: Eukaryota > Metazoa > Chordata > Mammalia > Chiroptera > Phyllostomidae > Micronycteris > Micronycteris hirsuta. The sequence continues at coordinate 193,900 of PVJI01000433.1, forward strand.
ATATTTTTGCTGTTGTGAAAAGTATATGTGCCTAGAGCACAGCAATATTGTTTACAATAATTGTTAACAAATGTCTTGCAAAGCCAACTACTGAAGATTCTGATTAATTAATGTTAAAGACATTTTTTGGTTATATATTTTAGCAATATCCATGTTTCTGTTATTTGAAAAGAAAAATGTTCTTTGCATTATATTTCTTTAATAATTTCTACATTGTAACTGGAAATATAAAAATCATGTATTTTATATAAATGTAATACTAATTTGCAGTGTTTAAAAAAATTTTTTTGGTTTTACATTTAAGCACATATTAGTAATGAATGTATCTCTCGGATACAAGCAATCTATGCTGTAATTTTTTTGACTGTGAACTCCACAGGGTTAAAGTTAGTAGAGATTAGAAGGACTTTGAATAACTTATGTGGAAATGATTGTTGTTCAGTCATACCTAGTTTAAGAAATAGTTACGTATGTGAAATATTTTTGTAGTCTTTGAATGAAGATTTCTCTAATGTCCTCCAAATAAGTTCTTAACACATTTCACATAGAATATAGTATTACGACGTTTTATTCATATATCTCATTTCATATAATACGTCATTAATATATGAGGTCTGTCCAGAAGGTACTCAGCCATATAAAATAAAAAATAGACATTTATTGAAGAAGATATAAGAAATATTGTACATAGGACAGTGATGCCTCAGTCTCCTTCAAAATGGGCACCTTGAGACCTCACACAGTTCTCCCAATTGCCATCAGCTGCCCTGTTGTATTTTCCTGAATCTTACTGATAGTTTGAAACCTCCTTCCTTTCAAAGGTGATTTTAGTGGAAGAGTCAGAAGTTGCAGGGTGCCAGATCTAGACTGTAGGGGGTCTGAGTCACCTGGGTGATTTGATGTTTTACCAGAATCTTTGCACAAGACATGATGCATGAGTGGGTGCATTGTTGTGATGAAGCTGCCAATCACCACTTGCTCATACCTGTGGCCTTCTGAATCTGAATAATTTCCCTGGAGGAATGTTCAAGCTTAACACAAAATTTGATGCAGATTCATTGCTCTATTTGCTCATTTTTAATGTGACAGCCACACAGTACACATGCTCACTCAACAGTGTCTACTGCCCCCACTGATAATACAGTGAAGTCATCATTGTTCACACATGCACATTCCAGTCCACTCTCCTTGGCTGCCAGGTTACATGGATGTTGCACAAACATTCCTTGTTATATTAATAGTGACTGGACTTTTTCCAGACAGAGCTTGTATTTCATGTAGTGAAAAATTTATTCATTTATTCAAGTCATCAGCATATATTATAAAACAATGTATTCTTTTTATGCTGCTATGTGTAGTTATATTGCTATTTTGAGAGACTCAAGCTCATCCTCAATTTTGTTGATTTGCTAGGATTCATAAGGCTTATAATAGGACACTCATGGTTACAGTTTACACAGCAAAAAGGCAGAAAGCAAAAATAACAGCAAAAAGATATGCATCAAGTGGGATTCAGAGAGGTTAGGCACAGGCTTCCAAATCCTCCACTGTCTAAAAAAAAAAGAAAGAAAGAAAATCCTCCAACATCACATAGGATATACTTTATCTCTTGTTACTAACTTCAGGGACATGTGCCAAGAATCTCTGCCCAGTGAAGCTTTATTGAGTCTCAAGGTCTGAGGTAGTTTACAGAGCTGATCATATAGCCACAGCTTTCTATGTAACTAGCCAGGACAGTTCAAATTCAAGATTCCAACAGTAAAATCGGATGTACATCAACTATCTTGATGTTTGTTCCCATCAGTCTTGATAAGCCAGTACTGGATCCAGTAAATGATCCAGTATATTTTTCAAGGTGTAGTTAAGAAGATTATTAATCATTAATGGAAAATTTCCAAGGGCTACATTCGTGGTAGCTAGCCAAGTCTCTGTTATAGTTCCAAGTTCCTTGGAGAGATGTGCAAAGAGTGAACAACCAGGTCTTCTGTGTTAACTTTCTTTACAATTATTGAAGTGCCCTGCTGTAACCATTTATATATTTTTTTTATTTGTTTCATTATAGAAGACAAACAAACAGACCAAAAAACCCAACAAGCCAGTATCTTTGCTCTCTTGAAGTTTCCTTAGTGTTCACTTAATGAGAATGATTATTTTGGGGCAGTAACTTTAAGTAAAATATATTTCTTAGTGTTAAAACCTATTTAATGGAAACTAAGATTTTTTTTATAGTTTCAAGTTGAGAACTTCAGTAATATGTGTAAATGCAGATATAAATATGTAATGTCTCTGATGAGTTTTCTCAGAAATGATACCAGAAAAAATGGAAGGATACACGTATGTATATGTGTCTGCTTAATCTGCCCTTAGTGACAGAAATAAACTATTAGAGTCAAACAACCTGGTTCCTGTCACTAGTGTATAGACTTTGGGCAAGTTACTTAACACCTTGGATTTTTCACCTATAAAATGTGGCTAATGCTATTACCCACCTCATAGGATTATTGTAAAGATTAGATTGGTTAGTGAATATAAACATTTAGCACAGAGCACAACAGCAGCAGTGTCAGCTATCATCTTATAATTACTGTTAATAATTACTGAAATAATTACCAATTTTATTTCTCGAGAAGAAAATATAGCCAGGAAACTACTTGTAGCACGTGATAATAGATAAATTGGGCCTTCTGGCCAAGATGGGGGTGTAGGTAGACACACTGTGCCACCTCGCACAACCAAAAGAAGGACAACAGCAAATTTAAAAACAACCAGAACTGACAGAAAATCGATCTGTGTGGAAGTCTGACATTCAAGGAGTTAACACATTAAGTGTGGTGTCAGTCCCCGGGGACTGACAGTGAACTTTCCCTTCAGGCAGCATCAGTCCCCAGGGACTGACAGTGGACTTTTCACTTGGGCGACATCGGTGCATGGGACTGGCAGTATCAAGGTTAAAAAATAAATGTTGTAATTTTAATGAAGTTTTGCATTGGCTGCACCATTGTGCTCCTGTTTCTACTCTAACTCAACACCCATCGAGTGGTTGCCGGCCCACCACCTGAACGGAAAGCCCAGCAAAATCGGCTCCGCACTTAACGTGTTAAAGAAGAAACACTCATCCAGACCAGTAGCGGGGGTAGAGATGGGGCAGCCAGGTGGAGAGGACTCGAGGCAAGGCAGTGGCTTGCGGACTGGGCGGTCCTACATTCGTGTGCAGATAAACCGTGAGGAACAACTGGGGAGCGAGATTCACCAAGCAACCTAGGGCTCCAGCATGGGGAAATAAAGCCTCAAAACCTCTGACTGAAAACACCTGTGAGGGTTGAAGTGGCGGGAGAAGCTCCCAGCCTCACAGGAGAGTTTGTTGGAGAGACCCAAAGGGTCCTAGAACATACACAAACCCACCCACCCAGGAATCAGCACCTGAAGGGCCCAATTTGCTTGTGGGTTGCGTTGGAAGTGACTGAAAACTGGCAGAGAGCAGAGTAAGCAGCCCTGTTCCCTCTTGTACCCCTCCACCACGGATAGCATCACGACAGAGCATAGAGAGTTGCCCCCTGCACATGAACATATAAGGCCTCCGCCCCTTATACGTAACAGACGTGCTGAGATGAAAAGAAAGGCCCAAATGAAAGACCAGATCAAAGCTCCAAAAAAAAATAAGTGGTGAAGAGATAGCCAGTCTATCAGATGCACAGTTCAAAACACTGGTAATCAGGATGCTCACAGAACTGGTTGAATATGGTCGGAAACTAGAGGAAAAAGTAAAGGCGATGAAAAGGGAAATAAAGGAAAATGTACAGGGAACCAACAGTGATGGCAAGGAAACTGGGATTCTGATCAATGGTTTGGAGCAGAAGGAAGAAACATTCAACCAGAACAGAATAAAGAACAAGAATTTAGAAAAATGAGAGGCTTAGAAACCTCCAGGACATCTTTAAATATTCCAACATCTGAATTGTAGGGGTACCAAAAGGAGAAGAGGAAGAGCAAGAAATTGAAAACTTACTTGAAAAAATAATGGAGAACTTCCCTAATCTGGTGAAGGAAATAGACTTAGGTCCTAGGAAGTCCAGGAAGCTCAGAGAGTCCCAAAGAAGTTGGACCCGAGGAGAAGCACACCAAGGCACATCATAATTACATTACCCAAGATTAAAGATAAGGAGAGAATCTTAAAAGCAGCAAGAGAAAAGGAGTGCCCATAAAACTGTCAGCTGATTTCTCAAAAGAAACCTTGCAGGCAAGAAGGGGCTAGAAAGAAGTATTACAAATCATGAGAGGCAAGGACCTACATCCAAAATTACTGTATCCAGCAAAGCTATCATTTAGAATGGCAGGGCAGATAAAGTGCTTCCCAGATAAGGTCAAGTTCAAGGACTTCATCATCACCCAGCTCTTATTTTAAGAAAAAGATAAAAAATATGACCAGTAAAATGATGACAAACTAACAGCTATTAACAACTGAACCTAAAAACAAACTAAACAAACAACTAGAACAGGAACAGAATCACAGAAATGAAGATCACATGGAGGGTCATCAGGGGGAGGGGGAGGAGGAGACAGGGAAAAGGTACAGAGAATAAGTAGCATAAATGGTTGGTAGAAAATAGACGGGGGGAGGTTAAAAATAGTATAGGAAATGTAGAGCCAAAGAGCTTATATGTAAGACCCATGGACATCAACTAAAGGGGGGGAATGCAGGTGGGAGGGGGTGTGCAGGGCAGAGGGGACTAACGGGAAAATGGGACAACTGTAATAGCATAATCAATAAAGTACATTAAAGAAATAATAGATAAATTGAGTGTCAGGTTATTATCAATAAAAATATAATTTAGCAGATTAGATTTGATTGTAGACCTTGTCCTGTTATAGAGTATACATTATAGAAAAATATGAACTTTATAGTAGAGCATCAAAACATGAAATGAAGGTAGCAAAATTAGTGGGAGAAATAGACAAACAGGTCCTTTTATTATAAAATTTTCCTCTTTGTATCTTATCTAGTATTTACATGATCACAGGAACTTTTATGCTTACTTTTTTCAGTGTGTTCATGTCTTTTATTTAAAGTGAGTATCTAGAAGGAAAAAATGTAGTTATTTCTTGATTTCTTGATGTCTTAATCCGATCTTACAATGCCTATATTTAGACAGGAAATTTTAACCTGTTTACATGTAGTATAATTATTGATATGGTTATGGTCTGCTGTTCTGTAATTTTTTACATTTGTTTCATCTAAATTTTGTTGTTGTTTTTTGCTTTGTGTCAATCTTTTGGTTTTTTTAAAAATACCTTAATTTTTCTGTTTGTATTTTGTTTTTCAGTTTCTGCTTCTTAATTACACAGTTATTAATATATTTCCTTTAATTTTTTGAACTTTTTTAATTTTTAGAGGGGAAGGGAGGGAGAAAGAAAAGGAGAGAAGCATTGCTGTGGGAGAGGAACATTGATATGAGAAACACCGATTGGTTGCCTTTTGTATGTGCCCCTAACTGGAGACAGAACCCACAACCCAGGCATGTGCTTTGACTGGGAATTGAACCGTTGCCCTTCCACTTTAGGGGTCAGTATCCAACCACTGAGTAACATCTGTCGCAGGGCTGAACATATTTTTCTTTTTAATTTTTTTTATCCTCACCTGAGGACTTTTTAAAAAAAAGATTTTATTATTTTTAGAGAGAGGGGAAGGAAGGGAGAAAGAAAGGGAGAAAAACATCTATTGGTTTCCTTTTGTAAACTCCCCAACTGGGGACTGAACCCACAACCTAGGAATGTGCCCTGATCAGGAATCAAACCTGTGACCGTTTGGTTTGTGGGATGAAGCCAAACCAACTGAGCCACATGAACATATTTTTAACAGCTACTTTGCAGTCTTTGCTAAATTCAACATCTGGCTGCACTTGGAACCATTTCCAGTTAACTGTCTTTTCTCTTTGGTTGCGTTTTACTTTACTGGTCTTCGTATATTTCTCTAGTAATTTTTGATAAATTTGAAGTTTAGTAAATTTTGAAAAATGGACCTCAGAGATATCTTGTAGTGACTGGAGTCTGTTACCTTCTTTGTGGATTTGTTAAGTACTTCTATTATTGGATTTTACAGATTTGCAGTGTTATTAAGTCATTTTCTTTGAAGTCATTATCATAGGAAGGTTTATAATTGTAGGACTTACAATTGATATTATTAACTTAGGAATGGGCCCAAATTTTCTAGCCTCAGGGACTTACTTTCTTTAACGTCACAAAATTTGGGTTTTGCAAATGAAAACTTCATTGGTTTTAGTTGATCTGCAGTTTAATATATCATGAAGTAATTATGATTAGCATTTGTAGCATTCCAATGTTTCTTTTGCAAAATGAAAAAGTTTTGTTTTTCAGAGTGGAAAAGCCACAGGCAGTGATTCAGGTGGTGTCATTGACCTCACAATGGATGATGAAGAGAGTGGAGCTTCACAAGGTACTTAATATCATACTAAGTGATGTTTTGATATTATTTTTTTCTTTCAATCCAGTGTGATATTTGATGAGATAGCTTATGTTTGGAGTATTTGTATCCTTTCTAGAATGAGAGTTTTTTAGATTAGAATTAAAAAATGAAAATCAAATCTTGAGTGAATACAGAAAGGCATAGAGGAAAACAGAGCAATCAAGCCTTTTATAGACAAGTCTAAGATAATGAATTACTAAAGGACAAATAAATACAGTTTATTTTTGAGAGGACCCAGGTAGGGCTGTTCTGGTACTCTTGCCATTTCCTTCTAGCATCCCTGCCTCTTGGGATCTTTTTCCGTTGCCCCACCTTTGATGTACCTTAAATTCTCTTATTCTAAAGTGCATTATTCTCCATTAGCACAGGATTAAATTTTCACTTCCTAGAGCCTTAAGTTTTATTTACATTTTAGAATTTTATTTACATAGAAACTTAATTACATTTTAGAATTCTATAGGACAGAAATCAGTGGGGATCATTTTGGATAGAAGAGCTTTTAGCTTACACTCTTTATATTATATTATTTTATTTTATTTTATATTATATAGTAGCTACCTATTTTCAAGGGCTTTTTCTGATATGCAAACATTAATTTCATTGGCTATTGTAGACTTTTTTTGAGATAGACACTCTGTATTTTATTGTAAAGACTGGGTAATGTAAATAAGCAGCCGTCTGTGTTAAACAAAAGAATCTAAATAACAGTAGAATAATTGAGATTCAAGATCTGTGGTGAAAAACTCATCAGTTTGTAGATATTTGTCTAGGAGAATGTCCTTGATATAGCTACATAAATATATAGATATATAGAAATGTAGGAAGTGAAATTGTTTTAATTGATATGTTATATTGAGTTCAAAAAAGTATTCTTCCATAAAAATCAAACAAAACATAAAACTGTATTTCTGTAAATGTGAAATGGAATCTTTGGTTTTCAAATTGGCAAATACACGTAATTAAAACAGAAAGAAATTGTTCACTAAACAGTAAATGCGAGTTAGTGGCAAGCAAACGTTAAATTTGCCCATAGAGGAAAAACTTGTATTTTTAATTTTTTTCTATCAATAATCGTAATGTCCCACTCTTAATTAACAGACACTAAAAAGCAAAATCACACTCCTGTGTCAGCCATGGCTTCTTCTCAGCCTGTGTCTCGACCGTTGCAACCTATCCAGCCAGCACCACCTCTTCAACCATCTGGGGTGCCAACAAGTGGACCATCTCAGACAACGATACACTTACTACCTACAGGTAAACTTGCTGAATCATTGAACTGAAGCTTTAGTTTTATCTACAGTGAAATATGACTGTGGGATCAAGTGGACAGATTAGACAGAAAATTCTCATTGTTATTTTGAAGACAATGTGTCTTTCTGAATGCACTGTAGCTTAGTTTTCCTGACTGTCTTAAATGGCAGCACTTATATTGAATAGTTATACAGAAGACTTAAACTATATGCATTTGTCATCTGTCACTGTAAACAACAGAAATGAGTATTGTTTCTCTGGAAGGGATGGCTGTAATGATTCATTCTGATTATACCAACAAGTTTTATAATTGACTAAATAAGAGTTTTTAAATAATTCTTAACTTTAACTAGTTTTAACTGGCCTGACACTACCATGGGGAGATACACAGTAATATTTTACTTGTACCTCTCAAGAAGCTGTAAATCAGATTATTTTCAGAGTGTAGCCTGTATCTCCTAAATTGTTTGGCAGCCAGTCAAAGGCAGTTTTTCTTCAGAAAATAGCCCATTGCTTAGAGATTTAGCTGCAAATTACTTATGTAATCACACTTCTCATTAAGGAAAGTATTGAGATCACATGAAATTATATCCAGTGAAATTAAAATGGCAGTCATCTAATTAGATAATTTAGAAAGATGTCATATGCAAACCCATGTACAGTACAGGTAATAAAAGGGGGAATAAAGAGATGAAGAGATTAGTATTCATCCTTATATACTTCCATTTCCTAACTCATTGAATGTTAGGCTTAGGAGTCTTTAGTAAAGAAACTTTTTTATCTTTGTATCTCCAGCATTTACCTTTAGATTTATTTTATTTATAGAACTCATTTTTCCATATGAAAGATTTCTTACTGGTTTTTTAATATAGTTAATATGTGGTCATTTATAAAATGTGATTCTAATTCAGAATTATTAACAAAAAGCTGTTAATTCCTAAAATAATTATTTTAGTTCCATGCTGTGAATGAACATTTGGGACTCATTTTTTGATAAGTATGTATTAACATCACTCAAGGCATTAATGCTCACTATACCATACGTCTGGATGAACACCACAGTGGACCAGGAAGAAGTCTGTATTTCAGTGGATATTTTACTGTGTTGAGTAAGAGATGGCTTAATTCATCTGGAGAAAATGTCAGTTATAATAGCCAACCAGTTTCGTGATCTGAGGGAATATAGAGTTACTCTCTGGATTTATACCCATTTGCAGATGGTCTGGAGGGCCTAAAATTCTACACTGCTAGGAACAATTTAACATGGAGAAGGGAAAATCTGCTCTTTTAAGTCACTTCTATAATGTCAGACTCTCTGGTCTAAACCATTTCTTTATCTCCCTGCTTATTATCTAGTCAAACTAACGAGTGGAAAGGCATTAACCATGGTTGAGGTGCTCTTTTCATCTGAAGTTTGAATTATAATAATATTATTAATTTTGGTTGGCCCTATCAAGATTCCAGAAGGAAACTGTCATTTCTATTTCTCTCTTTATTAGAGATAGTACAAAGTTAATTAAGATAGGCTGTACTGCATTCTTAATATATTTTTCTACTTTTTATTAGCTCCAACCACCGTGAATGTAACACATCGTCCAGCAACTCAGGTGACCACGAGGCTTCCTGTTCCAAGAGCTCCTGCAAACCAAGTGGTTTATACAACTCTCCCTGCACCACCAGCTCAGGCTTCCCTTCGAGGAACTGTCATGCAGGCTCCTACTGTTCGGCAAGTCAATCCCCAAAATAGTAAGAGATTCTTTTCTTGTGTATGGCACCAAGTTGCGTGTAGTTATTCAGCATTTAATTGGAGTACCTTTTATTGATAATTAGATTTAGCAAAAAGTTTGTAATATCATATAAAACTATTATTAATTCATTTTTCTTCCATTAGGAGAGGTAACCAAAAAAATTGGACATGTTTATTATATGATTTATGTTCTCTGTGCTGTCTTTAACTTAATTATGGCCTGTATAATTACAGTGCTCTGTGTGACGTTGGTCTACACACCACTCTATTAAGAGATATCTTTTTTTTTTTTTTAAAGATTTTATTTATTTATTTTCAGAGAGAGGAGAAGGGAGGGAGAAAGAGCAATGTGTGGTTGCCTCTCACATGGCCCTCACTGGGGACCTGGCCCGCAACCCAGGCATGTGCCCCGACTGGGAATCGAACCGGGACCCTCTGGTTCCCAGCCCGCGCTCCATCCACTGAGCTACACCAGCCGGGCTATTAAGAGATATCTTGCTGAATTAAAGTGAGAATGACTAATTGTGACTTAGCTTGGATGATGGGAGTAATGGTAATTGATACCCTCCAATGAGGGAGAGTCTTAAAGGTATGGAAGATGGCTGAGAAATGAAAGATGGGGAAACATTAAAGGAAACTTGTTTTCACATACAGACAGTTCCTGACTTAAGCTTTTTTTTGACTTTATGGTGGTGCAGAAGCGATCCACATTCAGCTGAAATGATACTTTGAATGTTGAATTTTGATATTTTCCTGGGCTAGTGATATGCTATAAGTAATCCTTTCTTGTGGTGCTGGGCAGCGGCAGCAAAACAACTCCCAGTCAGCCACGTGCGTAGGGGTAAACCGCTGGTACTCTACAGGCTACTGTGTTGCCGGCGTTTTTTTGCATATTGCATTTTGTGTTTTTGCATACCATCATTGTCTACAAAATACACATCTGTGTCTCCTGGTGAGAAGAGGAAGGCAGTTATCTTGAGATGAAACTCAAGATAATTGCTAAACTGTAGGCTAATGGAAGTGTTCTGAGCATGTTTAAGATAAGATAAGTAGAATGTTCAGTAAATTAAGTGTATTAAATACATTTTCAACTTATGATGGGTTTGTTGGGACAATCCTTTCATAAGCTGAGGGGCATCTGTAATATTTATGTTAATAGTAAAATAACACCATTCAAATACATAGATGTTTATATAAAAGGTATATTTGAAGTTTAAAAAAATAATAAAGTGAACCATCAATGAACTCTCCACCCAGCTAAGAAATAGAGCTTTGTCAGTGTCTTACAAGCCTGATACATGCCCATCCTTAATTGTATCCCTCTCTCTTTCCATCAGAGGTAACCATCATCCTTACTTTGTACTTTTCTGTATGGGTTTGCCACCTATATAGGTATCACTGTGAAAAGGTTTAATTTTGAAAAATTTAATAGCAAGGACAAATGTAGCTGCTTAAAGATACCACAGTAATGCCATTATTAGGTGATGGCTTCATATATTCAGGAGAATATAGCATTTATTAGGTGATGGCCTCCAGGAGAATATAAACTAAGCAGAGTCTTTGGTTCATAACCTGGCTTCAACTTCAAGTTTACAAGAGCTTTCTCTGGGGAAATCAGTCAAGAAGGCCATCAATGAGTTCTGGGAAACTGGACTCACCACAGGCAGAGTAAATGGCAGAACTATAGTGTGGGCCAGGTACTGAACATATGGCAGGAATATGGTCTGGGAAATAGGTGGCTCTAAATTTTCTGCTTCTCTTACCTTGCTGTATGTCAAAATAGTTTTCTGTTGAGTGAAATGAGTTTCCTCAGTTGATCAACAGAGAGCGTGGAGAGACAGAGAGAGAGAGAAAGAGAGGAACCTCATACACAAGGCCAGGATAACTTAGTGGAGTTTTTCTCTGTTCTACTTAAAAAGACGAGACAGCAGAGATCTTTGTGAAAACTTCATTTTTTCTGTCTTTAAAGTCACATGGCTCCATTCTGGCCTGTTTGTCTTCTACACGTGGTGTACCTCGTTCCAGTATTCTAGGGTTTTTACCCATAGTTTTTTTTGGTAGGGATTCCATGTATTCCTCTTGGATCTCCTGTTCCTTGTATCTAATGTTTCCCTCTTTTCTTTGTTTTCTCTCTTATATTTATGGATATATTATATCCTCCAGAGGCTATTTGAGGGGAAGATTTTTTTTTTGATTGCTTGCGTATATGAAAATTTATTTGTCCTCATGCTAGAATGATACTTTGGCTGAGTGTAGACTTCTAGGTTAGAGATATTTTTTTTTATATTTTAAAAATACCATTTTACTGACTTCAAGTATTTAATCAGTGTTCTACCAAATTTAGAATAGAATTCTAATTTATTCCTTAATTTTCTTTTGTAGGTGTCACAGTTCGAGTGCCTCAAGCAACTACATACGTTGTAAACAATGGACTTACCCTGGGATCAACAGGACCTCAGCTCACAGTGCATCACCGACCACCACAAGTGCATACTGTAAGGGTTGATGCTTGGCTTCACCCGATTCTTTACTATGAAGCTGTCAAATAGTATTATAGTCGGTGTTTTTTCTTTAACTAGTTGTATCAAAAGGAAATGACAGGTCTTTTGTTTCTCCTGCAGAAGTTTATTGTAGAGAATAGATCTTAATCATTATGAACAAAAGTTCCTAGCCACAATAGTCATCAAAGATCTTTGAGTTTGTGGTGGCTTACAATGTACAAAAAGAGTCACAGCCGAGGCATGTAAAGTAGAAGAGATAGACCATTTTAACTCATGGTTAAACTAAAAAGAATGTTTTTTTAGAATTAAAAAGCATATTTTAACCCCGACTTGTGTGGCTCAGTCGTCCTGTAAACTGAAAGATCGAGGGTTCAATTTCTGGTTAGGGCATGTGGCCTGGGTTGCAGATTTGGTCTGCAAGAGGCACCAATTACGTTTCTCTCACATTGATATTTCTCCCCACTCTCTCTCCCTTCCTTCCCCTCTATACTTTTTACAAAAATTATATAGCAAAAATCTCTTATTTATACCATAGCTTTGCAAATATGATGAACCATGATGTTTATTTTTTAATTGTTCGTCTTTCTGGGTTTTTTTTTACTGGATTCCATCCACGTATATTGTCTTGGAATAAATTGTAACTCACAGGGGGAACATTCTTTTAACTAATTTTTAAAATATTTTTAAATAGCAGTTTTCAAATATACATAAAAGTAGAGAAATAGTATAACAATTCCTATGTACCCATTGCCCATCTTCAATAATGTTAGTACTTGGCCAGTCTTATTTCATCTGTTACCAGCCATTTATTTCCACAACCTTGTATATTTTTTGAAGCAAATCCCTGATACCATATGTTTTATTGGTAAAACTTCCGTTTGAGCCATTGTCAAACTTCTTAAATTCCTGTGCTCTCTCTTCAGTCAAGTTCATGGCTTCAGCCATTTTTTCTTAGATTGTTAGCTATATGTTTATTTAATGTTATTAATTAAAATGCTTAACTCATTTTAAGAGAAAAGACAATGAGAGAGGAAATAGAGTAACATGGCCCGTATTCAGATCAGTTGTTCTTCAGCTTTCAATGTTTTATCTATTTAAATTTGATTTTTTTCTCTTTTAACTTTGTGTTTTAGATTTTTAACTGAGATTGTACTTTTTCCAGACATGTGTCTGAATTTTTTCCACTAGGCATATGAATTTCAGCAGAGTTATAGGCCTTGAAGTTATTTAGCATATTCTTTCTGAGTTCTTCCTCTGTATGTGTTTCTGGTACTAAGCTTTGAGAAGGCATGGAAATTAAAAAGATAACATCAGACCATCACAGAATTCACTATTTTGAAAGTTATTACTGTAATCTTAAAACCCAGATATAATAATAATAATGTCCAGTATTAGACAAGTGAATTTGACTTCCTTTTTTTTAATTGAATTTATTGGGGTGAGATTGGTAAAATTATGTCGGTTTCCAGTGTGCCAGTCAAATCTTCCATCACCATTTATCCCCCCTTTACCTTCTCTTTCTCCCCACCCCCTTTTTCTCTGGTAATCACCATACTGTTGTCTGTGTCTTAAGCTAAGAATTCATGCTTTTTCAGTATCTGGCTTTAACTAACCTTTCCAAATTTATCTTTTCTTCTTCACATACCCTGTGTCTAAGTAAATAACACTGCCTTTTGCCCATACATCCGTGTGCCTCTGCTTATGGTTTACCTATTGGCAGAAAGGTACGCAACTTTTTCTACATTTCTAAATCCCATCTTTCATAGTCTAATTTAAATGTCACCTTTTTCATTCTGCCTGACCAAGAACATATTACATATTCATTGTTAAATGTGCTTATTTATAAGAATATACTCCTGTCTTTGTGTGGAGAAACAGCTTTAAAATGAAAGAGTTGAGTGCTCAAATTTTCTATGATAGACTACCACACATATTATTTTAAAATGTAAAATAAGAAGCTGTATCATAGATAATTAAATCATAAATTATTTTGTTAGAAATAGATAATTATTTCAGTTTCTGTCAAGATGATCCATTAGCAAGAGCTTATATTTCCCAAGGAAAACTCAATAGGTCTAGAAAGTATAGCAGGGGTTTATCTCAGCACCATTGTTTGGGTTATGGTTGATTACAATCATCAGGTAAGACTTGCCAAATGTAGTGTGGTATTTGGTATTTCTCTGAATTTTTGATAATACAGTGATCTCAGTAAATGATCTCTAGAATGTCTTAGCGTTCTGGCTCTCAGAAAAGCCCTTTCTGTGGCATTATAAATGAACATAGCTTTTCTCTTGTTAGGAGCCCCCACGCCCTGTGCACCCAGCTCCTTTACCAGAAGCCCCACAACCACAGCGTCTGCCCCCAGAAGCTGCCAGCACTTCTCTGCCTCAGAAGCCACACTTGAAGTTAGCACGAGTTCAGAGTCAAAATGGCATTGTATTGTCGTGGAGCGTCCTGGAGGTGGATCGAACCTGTGCTACTGTTGACAGCTACCATCTCTATGCTTACCATGAGGAACCCAGTGCCACTGTCCCCTCACAATGGAAAAAGATTGGAGAGGTAAAGGCACTTCCTTTGCCCATGGCATGCACTCTCACCCAGTTTGTATCTGGCAGCAAATACTACTTTGCAGTACGGGCCAAGGATATTTATGGACGTTTTGGACCTTTCTGCGATCCTCAGTCAACGGATGTGATCTCTTCTGCCCAGAGCAGTTAAACCTTGGAGCCTTTATCTCTTTCTCTTTGAAAACTTCCACTTTTTGGTCTTGTTTTAATCTTGTGCATGATACCCATTGTAAAATCTACATTGTGCAAGATTTCTTGGACCGATGTGTATATACACTACATTTGTTTATAATCAGAGTAAAATAAACTCAGCCCATAAAGCAAGAATCTTTTCCTGGACAATTCAAGCTTCAAGGTTTTGAAATGTAAACATGCACCTTCCTTTAGTTTTGAGGCTGGGGAATATGTATGGGTGTTTGTGTGGGCTTTTCTTTTTCTATTTATATGTTTATTGCCGTGGAATCTCCCATTTTCATTCTCAAATTTACCTCTCTTTTAGTATAAAGTATGTATTGATAGATCAAATGATATGAGGTATTTAACTGGCATGATTCTGTTCCTAAGGGATCTGTAGGTTCATAGTTAAATGATTTTAACAGAATCTAAACAAAACCCAAAGAAAAAAATAAAAAGCAAAATGGTTAAGTAGTTTAAAATAGGTTAATCTGAACACAGGAAAGGATCTGTTCATTTTTTTTTTTTTTTGTCTCTCTGGGTTGTTAATTTGGTGAACATCTGCAATGGCCCCTCCCTTTTCTAGTTTTACTTTTACATTTATTTTGTGCCTTAAAGATTAACTACAAAAATAAGCATGGCCATTTGTCCATTGTTTACTCTTCCCTTTCTGCCTTTTAACATTTTTCCTTCGCGTCCACAAAATACAGCACACTCCCTCAAGTAGATTTTAAACCAAGGCTTTTATTTCAAGGCTTTTATGTATATTCTTTGTCAGTGGCATTACTACATTTAACTCCAAAAATTTGACTTGCTATTTTTTCTAAGAATATAAATGCTTTTATTTTTGGTCACTATTTAAATTAACTTTATGTAAAGTGGACCAAGAGAAGACTATGTGTAAGAAAATTTTCCTTCAAACTTATTTTAGTATCTGTGTTCACACTGTGTTAGAAAATATGAAAACAATTCCAGTTGATCGCTCAAAGCGTAGTATTCTTTCAAAGGAAATAGATTCACAAAACACAGTGAGCTGAAATATTAATGGGAAAGATCCATTATTTCTATTCTCATGACATTATTTGTTAACTTTTAACTTCATTTTGATGGTGCCAAGTTTTGTCTGATTTACCCTATGTCAGCTTTGGATAGCATTTAAACTATATCCTCTGGGGTCATTTTATGTAACATTTAGAGATAACTTATTGTGCATCTCTGTTCTTCCAAGTTCATCAGATTCAGCATAGGTCTTACATTTTCCTTATGAGTGGCAGCTCTGTTGGTATCAGGTAGTTTTTTAAGTATAGTTTAGGACAGGACTGCTGGGGTGCATTTGGGGATGGGAGTGTGGTTGGGAATATTTTGAAAGGAATTTATGGGGTTTGTGAAATAATTTATCAAGTCATCTTCCCTTACCACATTTGAATTCATTTCTACCTTCTGAAATTATACCTCTTGAAATTATAGGAGGGAGCTGTCCCTTCTATTAATGCTGCTTTGTTTGCTATTTTGATGGCTTGCAATTGGAAGCACTCGAGTTGTAGTCTTTAGAGACATTCCCTGGTCTGTGTATGTTGTGTTAGGTATGAAGTTTGATTGATGCTGAAGAAAGCCTACGGATTGCCAAACTATCAGTGCTCCAGAACCTTCCTTTCACTTTCAGAAAATAAGACCACACAAGAATTAAAGTTTCAATGAATCAAATTTGCCAACCAGCTATGTAGATAATGCTCATTCTAGGACTAATGACCACGGTAAAGAGGTTGCCAATGTCATGCCAATGAAAATTTCAAAAGGGAGATATCTTCTAGATGTATATGAACACTTATCTGTATCTGCATGTGTGTATGTTTCTACCTGCAACGGTTGCAATGTTGAGTACGTGTTCAAGATCATTCCTGTCTACAGAATAGAAAGCTCATTTCATAATCGTTTTTTATTGGCCGGTTTTATGGCCATGTGATAACAATTTGCTTACCTAGCCTAGAAAAGGTTACTATGGTGAATGTTTTTATTTATATTCACTAATTCTTTAAAAAAAAAACTTTTATAGCCTTATATAATCATGTGAAGAAAGCCCAGTAAAACAAAAATATTACATTATTTGGGCCTATAATGTATTTTCTGTTAAAGAAAAAAATTCTCAAGTAGTAACCTAAAAATAGATTTACTACAGTAAAATAATTTTTTATTCCAGATGGTGGAAGGAAGGTACAAAGAAAGATTGTAATTATTTGAGGGAAAAGCGTATTATAAAAAGTCTCCTCAAGTTAGCCTGCTATGGGATTTGTAGGCAACAGCTATCTTGGATTAACTGAAAGCTGCTAGGCTAGAACTCTAGTCTTTTATTTGGGGCAGGTTTTAATGTTGATGAGCACTTTTCGTTTGGTTTGTTTCTTTTGGGAGAGAGAATGGAGGGCTCAACTGGAAATAGCTACTGACTGTTTGCAGCAGTTCACACCCCATCGTAGCTTTTAAAAATTCGTGGTACCTTGTCACAAAGTATCACAAATAAGCTTGTTTTTCCCGTTTTGGGAATGCAAGTTTACTAAATTTTTAGCCTGACAATACTTGGGTTAAGTATTTGTTGGAAATCCTGGAAATTTCTAATATTTGAACTGAAAATGTAGGGTGTTTATATGGCATTTAAAGCTGTCAGTGACGTCTCTTTACTTTGCACTTTGTTAGAGGGATGTTCACCCTGTTGTGTGAGTAAGCCTCTTTTTCAAAACTACTATTGCCAGTGAATTTATAAGTTACATACAATGGTAACATCTGTTGTTAACAGTTAACTTGATGACGTAACTATATCCCTCTATTTCTCTGGACTCACTTTTTAAAATACACAGCATATTGTATACTGTTTAACACAGTAGAAGTTAATGAGAAAAGTGAAGAGAGCTTTCTTCCATGGAAAGTGAGTATTTATTGGGGTACCATTTGCCTCACAGCAAGGTGTTCCCCACTCTCCCCACCCCCATTGTTAGATAAATGAAAGATTTATCTGAAAAACAAGTTCTAGAGCAAGGATCTTAGAATCTTAGGTTACATCTCTGCAGAACTCCTTCGGCAGGCTGCACCGTACAGTTCTCTTTACTGTATTACATAAGTGTTAACTTAGTTTTTGTTGTTTGCTCTTTTGATTATATTTTCCAAATTATTATTTATGCAACAAGGTGAGTGTTAATATGCATGATATACATTTATCTTGTTCCACGAATTTTCCAGTACTGTACAAGATTAACAAAATAATGCCTGTGGTATCCTCCTCTCTTGCTTTTATACATGTGATTTTAGCACTGTGGAGTACTGCAAAGACCTTCCCAGTGTTCTTGCTGACTTTCCTTCTTCAGCTATTTCAGTATCTTATGATTCATGTTATTTTAATTTTATCATTGAGTAGTTGTCTTTGGCCTGTTTTATTCTAATTTCCAGACAAAAATCATGTCCCAGTATTAGATTATTGCAGATAACTTTATCTAAAAACCAATGTATGATTCTGCCTTCCTTACTGAGCACATGGATTCCTCCTCCCCCTTTTTTTGTACATTTTGGGACAAAGAAAAAGATAAGAACAATTCTTATGAGGTAGTTTTGTTAGTGTCTCGGACTTAGGTGATTCCTAAACTCTATTCCTCTGGAGCCAGCCAATGGGGAGGAATAGGACAATACAAAGTTTTATCACGCTAAATAACTTTTTTTAATTTGTAGAGTCAGCTAAATACCAATCATGTATATTTAAATGATGTACTTTTTTTAAAGTTTTGTTTGTAAATATGGTAACTGGGCAATCAAACACCTTTTGGGGATTCTGGCTTTAGTATCTCATCAGCCATTTCAAAGTTAAATATAAAAATAAATCCTTTGTAGGAAAATTACATTCTGATTTTTCTTTATTGCATTTGAAAGTGTAAATAGTAAGACAATGTAAGACCTTCATAATGTCTAATATAAACTGGGCTATAGCAAGTTGCCCTATTTTTATTAGGTTTTAAAGGTTTTTGTGTTTGTCTTTTTTTTTTTCCCCCTAAATGTACAGTAGACTGGTGTCTGTATAAGTGTTAACTGTAGTGGGATTTTGTCCAGCAAGCCTGAAATTTATACTTTGAAATAAACTACTGGGTTTTTAACATTCTGAGTACTCTGATTCATTCTGATTGTTCTTGGCCCTTGTGTTTCTTTCATTTGAAAGTCACCTTATTAAGATCACCCATTAGACTGTACAATATGGTTTATTTAACTGACAATATCACACTACTGAAACCACACACAATTCTCTAACTTTGAAAAAAAAAAGTTATGCAGAGTTGCTCCCATATTAGATATGCTGCTCTTTACTAATGAGAGACATTAAGATTTGCTTTATTGTGTGCCTAGCCTGTACCACAAAAAGACTCGAGTATCTGTTAATGCTCAGAAAAAAAATCACTCACTGTATTGCTAGAGGTTCCTTTGAAAACTCAGTTCCACTTTCCGCTAGGGCTTTGTCATTAAGTACATCAGCCAGGGGAAGTGGGGGTCGAAGAGCATGGAGGGAGGAGCACAGGTTTTTCCGGGGCCAGGCCGGAAAGGGGTACTCATCTCAGGTTCTATTGGCAAGAACTCCATCATGTGGCGCAGCTACCGAAGGGAACCTGGGATATGTGGTGTGTGTGGCCAGGCATAAAAGAACATGGGTTTTGATGCGTGCAGGAGCGGTTTCTTCCTTCCCTCTTGTAAGTTCGTATGCTAAACCCTTGTATTGTTAATCGCTTACAGTGTTTCTTCTACAGTGCTTCTTTTAGTGAATGCTTATTAACTACAAAATCAACAGTGGCAAATGACAGTGACAGACTAAATTTAATACATTTTATTAAGACTAATTTTGAATGGAAAAACATAGCTAAAAATAGTGCCTTTGGTATCTTATTTGCAGCCTTCTATTCCCTTCTGTTTCCTTATCTCCTTCATTTTATGTCAGGTTTCAAAATTGGTTTCATGGTAATAAAATCAAAGTTGTAGGCCTCTGGCATGCCCACATGGAGAGTTTTGTTGAACCGCGTCCAGTGAAAGACAGGGAGGCCATCTTGAACCGTGGGACCACTAACGGCATGCGCGGTGTACTCTGAGGCTAGGTAGAGATCTGCCACCTGGAAAGAGAAAAGGGGACATTTTAGAAAAACCGTTTGGAAAAAACTAAATCCCTATTTTTTTCTTTTGTTTTTTTCTGCTCTTTTTCCCAAGTCACAGTGTTAGCCCCTTTAAAACAAAACCTTACAGGCTTCCACAATTTGCTTTTCTTTATTCATTTGGCATTGAAGTGTGAATTAACTAGTAGAAGGGTATTCTCAACATAGCCAAAGTGAGATCTGTAATCAAATTAATCAGAATTCTAGCTCCAATATTTATTAAAAAGTTATCTCGCTGTGACTCACGTTTCTCAGTTGTGAAGCGGCTAATAATCTTACTTCACAGAAAAGTTGTCATGCAGATTAGTGAGAACAAATGCTAGTTGCAGTGCTGAGAAAACATTAATTCCTTGATAAAAGTTTGTATTAGTACAGTAACAAGACTTTATAAAGTGGAACTCTGTATCAAAAAATGAGGCCCATAGTTCTCAAAAACACCTTAATACCAGGTAACAGCAGATCTTAATCTTAGAGGGGAAAGAAGAAAATGTCTCAAAACTGATTTTCCCCATATTCAAAGTGACTCAACAGAAATAAAGGATATCCTCAACAAAACTCTTGATGAAAAAGTAGCAGGCTCCTGGTCCCAGAGGAAAGTAAAATTTGACAAACGGCAGGTTGTCTTGGATTCTAGGCAAGACAGCAGAAGTAGTTCTCTTCGTATATTCTGGAATGGCTAAGGTGGGCCACACACTACTGAATGTTTGCAAATGCCATTAAAAGGAAAAATACAGAAACATTTCATTGGGGCTTCATGTGTGCTGAGCTCTGCAACCACTAATTTTTTTTTCATTATTCAACACATTGAGAATCATTAAGGCTAAAGCCTTACCATCATCACATAGCTAAAAAGCAGGGTGAGTTGGAATGCAGACTAAAGCATCTCCTATTTAGGCATTAAGCAAATAGGAAAAATAATGTGGGGGTGAGGGTGGGGGGTGTTGGCATTCTTACAGTTTCAGAGCTAAAGCTAGAACAGTTAACTCGTAACAAGATTTCTTCCAGAATTGAGGACTGGAGTTACAAATGAAAAGACACATGCCGTCCAGGCCAGTGTGGCTCAGCTGGAGCACCCCCCACAGACCAAAAGACATGTGCCCAAACTAAAAGTGCAAAAGAATGTGGTGGAATGGTTCTCTCCAACTAAAAGAGCCAACTCATACCCTTGGATACCCCAGACCCAGGAGTGTCCAGGTAAAATTTTTAACAACTAGCTCTCTCGAGGGAAAAAAGGCCCCGATTTGTAGTGTTTTGTGGTGTGTCCATGGTGTGAACGTTGCTGCCGTGGCTGATTTCAGGCTATCAACACAGAGTCAATTGACTTTAACCAATGGTTCTCACAAGCCTGTATGACCTAGCTTCAGACCATTGCTGTGAACATAGTACTTATAAGATACCTTATAGCACTTACCAATTCTAACATGGTAAAACCCCTTTAGTGATTTGGCATCTGGTCCAATAGTATTATCACACTGCTCTCAATAATACGTTCTTTGGGCCAGTCTGGTGAAAACATCACTATCATCAGTATCATAATGTGTCCATTTTCAAACAACCCACTAAGTCTGTTCTAAATATTTTATAGATATTAAATGTGTAATAACTACTCTATGAGGCAAGTCCTGTTAGTTCCATTTTACAGATGAGGTAACAAGCATATTAAGAGTATGTGATTTACTATTAGGTGGTATAGCAGGGACTTGAAGTTAGGCAATGGCACCTATCACCAGAATATCTGAAAAAGCTGAATCCTGAATGAGTAAATGGTTAGAAGCATTGTGCTTTATGCCACCCAAACCTTTGCAGCCTTGCCTTTGAATAGGTGTAGGTGCTGGTGGAAATTAAATTCAAAAGCTAGTAGCATGTTACCTTTGTATCATAGCAACCTCCAGGACTTGGGTCTACAGAGTTCAGGTCTTCACGGCAGCAGATGGTATTGCACGGATCACCCTTACTATAAGGATCCTTCTTATAATCTGGGAAACAGAGATGGGGACAAGTGTGACTGGCTATTTTTGAGATAACACTGATCCACATTAAGCTTTTTGGATCTGTTATAGCCTAGGTAATCAGAGAGTATACACCCCAGAGGCCTCCACAGCCCAGCCTGTTCCCAGCTGCAGAAGTCTCCTTTGGCTTATACTAGGAAGAGGCAACTGCAGGTTCCCTGTTCCAGGCACAGCCTGCTCTGAAGAACTTTGCACGTTGGAGAGTGGATGGAACAGAGATTAGCAGGATAAATGTGCATCCCTTCTTTTTTTAACAAAATAAATACAAATTTGACTTTGATACTGTTAAAAAATAAAGTATTTGTGAATTATTTTTGTTTTATTGGCTGTTTCTGTCCTTGGAAGGAAACCTGTGTTTGGGAAATGGGTATGGTAGTAAAAAAAAAAAAGTGCCCTGAGAAGTGATGGGGCGATAAGTGGTGATGAAAAAAATTAAAATAGCAAAAGCAAAAGAATGTGCCCCGTAGGGGTTATTTCTTCTGTTTCACATATAATTTTTTCAGTTTAAAAAAATCTGTAGAATCTTCTCCCTGTCCTTTTTAAAAGATGGACAAAATTCTATTTGTTGGGTATAAACTATGTATAGTATTATTTGAATACTGAATACTTAATAACTTCTTATAATTCCTCCTAGTACAGAGATGATTAACTTACATGGATTCC
The DNA here is from genome assembly GCA_004026765.1 of Micronycteris hirsuta. NCBI lineage: Eukaryota > Metazoa > Chordata > Mammalia > Chiroptera > Phyllostomidae > Micronycteris > Micronycteris hirsuta. The sequence continues at coordinate 216,461 of PVJI01000433.1, forward strand.
TTATCCATGGGGAAGAAAAGGAGTTTTGAAGAATGACTCTTGGGAAATGTGCTACGTACTGTTGTATCGCATGATATATTTCATGGACGCCATATCCGTAACGCTCCCTTGATCACGCCGGAAGATTTTGGCTCGCGGAGCCAGATCATAGGAGTAGTCCAAACCCAGCTTCTGAACTAACATTGGATAGCCACTCCAGTTGTAGATTTTTTCATGAAAAGGAATGTTGTAGGAGGGCCAATATCCTGATTTGCAAAGGAGGGGAAGGAAGGGTGGGGTTGGCAGGGAGGCAGACAGAGAAGGAAAGAGTGGGAACAAAAGAAATGTTCTTAATGATCATTTTTTTGGAAACCTGGCACAGGTATGTAATTACAAAATGATATTATATAGAAAATAAAACTTTGAATGTGAACCCTGGCAGTCAAATACGTCTTTATAATTTACAGAATTGGTATGCCTCTAGATTATTCCATTAGGGGAAACGAGCACCAGAATTCTTTGATTTTCACCCCAAATTCTCACAGCAATCTAGTAACCAGAAAATAACAGTGTTTATAAAGCCAAGTGAAGCACGACACAAAGTGGTCTGGGGAGCTCATTTCAGTGGACTTGCTGAGTGAAATGCCAAAGGATGGTTTCACAATGTGGTCCTAACCGGGAACAGGCCAAGTGCCAGTCGTGGGAGAGTGGGAGAACCCAGTGCTGGGCGTCAGGAAACCTGAATTCTGGGCTCAGGGCTGAATGGCCAAGTCTTAGGGAGTCAACCTAGTTTGGGTTGTTGTTTGTTTGTTTTTAGCAGAGGGAGGGGAAAGGAGAGTCCATAATATGAGGGGATTGGAGATGATCTTTAAGGTTCCAATAGGCTTTCAACTCCTGTGACTCTAAGCATTCATAAAGGCTCAGCTTCATTCAAATCTTGGTGGTGTGCCTAGTCACTAAGCATCAAACACTGGACATGGCTACAGTAAAATCAACGTTTCAGGAACATCCTGGATTGTAGTGGCCTAGCTTATTGCCTGCAGGACAGTCAGTCAACACAGGGACCTCTCCATCACTTGGATCTCTCTCTCTGGGGCCATGCTGTTATTCAGGCTCCTCGGAGCTGGATGGATCAGCCCTCAAGGTCAGACCATGAGGCTCTCATGGTTTTGAATTGTCATGCTAACCAAGTAACCACCTAATGATTTGACTTCTGAGATGAATTTTCCTTCCAGAAAAGGAGGTAGGTCTACTACTTGGTGGTATCTGATCTGCTTGGCAATTGCAGTTTTCACTTTGATTCTGTTTTATGCATATTGTGTACAGTCATTAATGTGAGCCATTCCTCCTCACATTACAAAATTGAGTGGGGACCTGGGGAACCAAGGACCCGGCCATGAATCCCAGGGTCCATAGCTCATTTTGGTTCTGTTCCTACTCATTGATCAACCCATCTATTTCAACAGTTTCCTAACTGATCTCCTGTCTTCTCTCTGCTCTCTAGTCTATTCTTCCTTTTCAGAAACTTCCATGTCCTAAAGAACAAAGGCCAAACTGCTTAGCAGGTTATACAAGGTCGATATTTCCCCCTGACTACCTGCCTTTCCTTCATAGCCTTTCCTTTAGCCGTTTTTAGCTAGTAATTTCTCAGTCATACCAGTTTCATGCTTTCATTTGTTTGATCCCATCCCCTTGTCAAATTAGTGAGCTCCTTTTTGGACCTTTAAACCTCCACTCAAACATCGTCTTCACTTTCATTTATTCAACAAATATTCAGTGAGGACTTACTGTCTGTCAATAAGTCCAGCAATGTGCTCAAGGATTTACAAGAATTACCTCAATTAGTTACGTTTATAACCCTGTGAAATTATAAAGGTCTGTACTCCCACTTCCAAAAACTTTTGGGGGCTAGATGTGTTTCAGAATTCAGGGTTTCTGTCAGATTTTAGCACAGCAATGGAGTGCATATATTAGAAATGGCATTAGTCTCTGCGGGAGCACCTCATGCTCAAAGATATTGACATCTCTGGAGCCTAAAGTATAAACAGTCTCTAGAAGAAAGGAAATAAAGACTATAAATAGACAGTTCTTGCTACCAAACGAGTTCAGATCAGGTCACATTTTGCTGTCACGTGAACAAGCATTCCCCACTCCTGCCTCCCCCCAAAAAAGTTTTAGAGTTTTGAGGTTTCTAGAACTCAGAATTACAAATGTGACGGTGGACCTGTCCCGTTACTGCCATGTTTTACAGACGAAGACAGTGAGACTTAGACTGAGTAGTTTGCCTGAGATTTTGAGGAGCAGGGATTCAAGTTGAGGCAGTGTGACTCCCAAACCCCAGCTTCCAGGCCTGCGCTCCTGCTCCCCAGAACCGCCCTCCCTGACCCCTCCCCCTGACAATGGCTCCTTCGGTCTCGCCTTGGGCTTTGTGAAACCTGTGGTTGAATAAGAGCTTATTGCTGTTCTTTGGTTGCTGGGTTCTATGCAGGCTGCTCTCTGCGCCTGGGTTCCCCACTAGATTGTACCTAAAGGTCAGGAGTTTGTACCCACATCTGTGCTTTCTAGTCCCTGGGGCATCATAGCACTCCCACAAATATTTGCTCAATTGGACTAAAAGCTTAATTTGGGAACCCAGGAGAGAAGGCAATATTTAGAGCCATGGAAGTCATAAGATGGTGAATGCCTGGCTTGTCCCAATCTACACGCTGTCACTTAAGAGCCTGAGATGCAGGTTTCGCACGTTGTGCCGAACCTGGAAATTCTTCCCCAGGGTAACTAGCAATGGCATTCCTGTCCTTTCTTCCCCAGCACACACCCCTCTATCATATACTCTCTCTCTCTCACACACACACATGCACACACGCACACACACACAACACACTTCCACTTCTAGCATGAAGAAGGTACCTTTCCGCAGAACCTCAGTTTGCTCAGAATATTCTACACATGAAGGAATTTGCTCCACGATGTACAGAGTTCCCGTGTCAAGGCTGTACTTGGGCTTCACCTTCTTCAGGTCCAGGACCATGTATTGATTGTTATAGGTGCCTGAAATGCCGGGAGAGACATGAAACAGGGCATGGCTATGGCTTTTCTGGTAACTCAAACTCTAAACACAGGTACGTGCCTAGAAGTTACTCTGCAAGGCCACTTACCAGAGTTGTATTTGGAAAATATCTCTGCCCACTGCCTGCCATCATTGGCCATCATATTGGCCACACGAACTCTCTGCCAGGCCAGGAGAGACTCGGGTGTCACAAGCTTTAGCAGGGTTTTATTATACACGCTATTCGTGGTCTGCAGCAACACCAAACCGCTGCTAAGAATATAAAAGTCATCCAGAGACTCCAGAAAGCCTAGAGGAAAGACAAATATGCAAATCAGCATGTGTATACATGAAATATTGAACCATCATTTAGCACAGAGCTTTATACACGCAATGCATTTTACAAAGAGTATCAGTTATGATTATCCTTGGCCTGCAGTAGCCTCTCCCAGCATGGACTCACCTCTGTGGCAGCTACTCAGCTACAGCTAATGAAGATGTCAGTGGACCCCTCTCCTTGGATTCATCAGTGAAATGTTTTGATTTTATGATTCAGCCAGGATTATTCCAATATCCCAAAATGCTGAACAGAAATAGATCCCCACTTGCTAGGATTTTATAGAACAACTTTCAGTCAGGGAGGGATATGAGCAGGGTTCATGGTTGGCTTCTCTTTCCACTTCTCTGCTTTCCAAATGTTACCTAATGAGTCTAAATGATTTTTAGAAATAAAAAAATCTACATTTATAAAAGTGAACATGGTTTTGAAACTAGGATATTGGCACTTTGGGTCCATGCTTTTTATAAATGGCGGAGCACACAGAAAACCAGTGAAGCCACAAGTCTTTTTTTTAAGACTTATTTTGTGCTTCATGCTGTGATGAGTATGGTGAAGATCAAGATCAGACACGGCTGGGACAAGGAGAGAGGACATATTGTCACTGGCAAGTAGCAGGGCCAGACAAACTCTCAGCGCTGAACGGACGAGAGAGAAGGGCCCCAGTGAGAGCTAGAAGGGGGCTGCGTGAAGAGTTTCTCCGGTGCTTCACAAACTTCCACAACTCTAATACACCTTATCACTTTTGTCATATCTGATGACAACCTGGACTATTGTTTACTTAATATTTTTCCTTAAATCAACTCCCTTTTCAAGCTTAAAGTACCTAGCCTTGTCACATCTAGGAATACCCAGGGGACTATGGGTTTACTGTTTTTGAGTTTTTTCTCCCCAAACCAATACATTTAAATAAATCCATTTCTACTAACATGCCAAAAATACTTACTCACGAACCACTTCATACCACCTCACCAGCACTGTGCATGCCACACACGTAGTCTGACGCATTTGTCATTGGTAAGAGCAAGATGCGGCTCAGAGAGGTGAGGGCATCTATTCAAGATCAAACAGCTATCTCCTGGCAGAGCAAGGATGCGGGCCCTCGATCCAGGCCAGGGCTCTTCCCACTAAGTCCGAACACCTGTGCTCAGCCTCACGGCTCTTCCTCCTCCGGCTTAATGAAGGCTGAAAAAGGAGGGGAGTTCCAAGCGGACCTGGAACTAAGTGTTGTCCAGGTGAAGAGCCCAGGTGAGCATTACAGGTAAGAACAATAATACGAACAAAGGAATAGATATGGCGTTGGAGACTGGAAGTTTTGGGAGGTAGGGGCAAAGAAATGTTAGAAAATACGGTTGGATGGTCATTCATTTGTTCACTCAACAAGCACTTGGATGGGTAGTGCGGGGTCAAGTACAGGGATCACCTGAAGCTAAAAGTAAGACTTCAGAGCATGGATTGGGAATCAGAAGGCCTGCATTTTAGTTCTCTGTATTGCCACTGACAAATTTGGCACTTCTCATGTTTTTCTCCCTGTTCCTTAGTCCCTTCCTCTGATAACCTGGGACTGAGTACTATCTTTCAGCTCAACAGTTTAATTTTAATTTCTGAGTAGGAAAGTGACATGTTGAGAGCAGTCTCCAACTGACACCTTGGAGCCCCCACAAGGCTGTACAGAAGTGTGTATAAAGGAAAGAAAGTTGCCCAGGCGGTACAGGCTTGTTGGTAGGCACCCTCGAATGAAATTTTAATGGGCAGCCCCTCTGGGAAGTCACAGCCCAGACACAGGATGCATGGCTAGACAAGCAAAGTGGGGATAGATTTCAGTGACTGTTCATCGGCCTGCTGGGCTGGGGTTCCTTCGCAGTGTTTGAGCTGCACAGCCAAACCGGGTAGCCTTGAGGAAACTCTCCAGTAGAAAATCCCTGTAGGGCAGAACACTGTATTTCTGCCCTGATAAATGTGCTAATTCACTTCTGTTGTAGCAATTTCTATGGACACAAGAGGGCAGGCGTTCTTTAATAGTTTGAGTGAATAATGCTTACATGTAAGGAGTAGTCTTTCATTCAAGAGCAAGGCTGTTTACTCTAGAGAAAAATGTAGGCCACCCAGAATTCTAGAACAAAGAGGATGACTTGGCTTGTAAATCCTCTAATCAAAGAGTCCAATTCTATAGGGTAGGGTTTACGATTTTTTTTAAAAAAGGAAAAGGCCCAGAGCTGGGACGAAGTCCTGAAACATACCATATATGCCACATGCCTGAAAAATGTGACGGGAACAGACATGGCATCATGCATTTAAATGGTGACGGCACCTGCACAGGCCGGATCAAATGCAGCAGAAGCAATTGGGAGAGAGTGAGTCACAGGCAGTTGCATGTTTAGACAGGGTGGAGTTGGAGAAAATCAGTTTATGACCAGTTAATCAAGAAAAGTATGGAAAAGTAGGTGGGATTTCTGGAAAGATAGAAGGGAGGAAGCTTCCTGAGTTAGGTGGGGAAAGACGATCGAGACAGGCGGGGCCTGGCAGAAGTTGCTAGTGTCCTGGGATGGTGACAAGACATAAGGAACAAAAAAATTAATAATAATAAGGTACTTAAGAAAGCAGAAAATTAAGTGGTATAATCCTTTGGAATAGGTGACCTAGTTCTACTTTTATTTCTTTTCTTTGTTTCTACTTTTTTAAAGGTGGAAGACATGAATCTTAGCATGCATTAACTTAGAGGTTTTATATTTCAGCTTTAGGTCCAAAGTATCTAACATAAAAGAATAAATGTGAAATTAATAAAAGCAATAGTAAAAGTAAAAGTATAGTAAAATGTTTATAACATACATAGGCAATTGTATGACATGAAAGCAATGACGTAGATTATGAAGGAGACTTGACTAAATTATCCTGGGGCCTTGAGATTATTCTTTTATCTTCCTGTGCACCTACTCTAAGTATTTGAACTTACAGCAACAGGAAAAGGCTGAGCAAGGTCTCATGGCAGCAAGGAGGGCTGCCATAGAGTCGGAAAGGATGGGCGCAGACCCGGTGTGTTACAATTACCCAGGGTCCTGTTTACAAATGCCCCAGCCCAGATCACCTGAATAAGAATTTCTATGGATGGCACTTGGGAATTTGCACTTTTGGCAAGCTCTGCAGTAAATTTTAAGTTTATGGGGTGTGTATATCTGTGTGGGGTAGATGATGTGATACCTAACGTAATTCAAAGTAGGAACACATACAGACATGCATGCCTGGTAAAACATACTAAGTGCATTCCAGAAAGCCTCACTGACAGATAATTAAACTTGAAGCCTAAGCCTCATATGGATAATCATTACTGGAATCCCCAATTAGAACACTTTGAATAAGTTCAAGAATTTGTTCCCACATGAAAACTCCACCCATCTGGTGTGCCAAGAGGCCTTTGAAATCATGTTTTGTTTTGTTTTTTTACTTTTAATCATTTAACCTAAATGCAAACTGAACCGTTTCTGAAAAAAATAGATATTTATAGTTAGATATATTGTATTTGAATCCCAGTCCTCAACTTCTGAGTGGTATAATTTTGAACAGGATATTTAACTTCTCTAAACTGGTTTCTTTATCTGAAAAATATAGATACAACACCCTCCTTGTTAGGTTTTTATGACAATTAAATGACCTTATATACCAACTGTTTAGTATATTGTCAGTTCCTGTGCCAAGCACATAAGTAGGAACTAAATAAATATTAGGGTTTTTTTTTTTCTTTTAATTTCAGTAACAAGTGAGCACAAACAAGTTTACAGGAACTTATTTAAAACTTGGGAGCTGTCTAATTCCCATAAAATTAGTTAGGTCAGATTCATGTCATTTATAATCAGGATGACTGCAAAAGGTTAGCTTCGAGGTCCAATTCTCATGCTGAACATATTGGTTTGCATCTCAAATGCCTCGATAAGAGTTCCTGAACATTTTGGACTCTTGTTTTCAAATCAAGGCACAAACGGGAGGGAAGCACAACTGGAAAACAGTGAGGCTGTGATAGACACGATGATGTCTCCGCGGGCCTCACCGCCACCCTTCACTTCGTTTCCCCCTCTTTGTCCCTCCAGTTCCCACCGTGTCCACATCGGCGTGGGTCAGCCCCCGATCTGTCTGCCTGTCTCCTTCCTTTCCTTTTTGCATTCATTTTCTGTTTTTCCTTCCTTCCTTTCCTCCTTTTCTCCTTCCTTGCTTCCATAAATATTTATTCAATGATTACAATGTGCAAAGCTCTGCACTGGGCCTGGGGAAGTGGACGTGAATATGGAGTACAAGCTCAGAAGAAATTGTGCGCAGGGTACCAGGGAAGCTCAAAGGAGGGGATAGTGTACTCAGCCTGAAAGTGAGCGAAGGTTCCTAAGAGGAGCTCTTGTGATGATGCCTTCCATTAGCATGGAAATCATTTGGGTAAAATGTTTTAAATGATAATAAAAATGCTCATTAGCCATGCAGAAGCTTTTTAATTTGATGAGGTCCCATTTGTTTATTCTTTCCTTTATGTCCCTTGCTTTAAGGGACATAAGCAACTATGGTACATTTACGCAATGGAATTCTACACAGCAGAGAGAAAGAAAGAGCTTATACCCTTTGCGACAGCATGGATGGAACTGGAGAGCATTATGCTAAGTGAAATAAGCTAGGTGGTGAGGGACAAATACCATATGATCTCACCTTTAACTGGAACATAATCAACAAAAGAAAAAAAGCAAACAAAATATAACCAGAGACACTGAAATTAAGAACAATCTGACAATAGCCAGAGGGGAAGAGGGAGTGGACTGTGGGGAGAAGGGTTTTCAGTAACCACTATAGAGGACACATAGACAGAACCAAGGGGGAGGGTGGAAGCAAGGGAGGGAGGTGGGGTTGGATGGGGTGGTAGGGAGGGGAGGGGAGAAAATGCAGACAACTGTAATTGAACAACAATAAAATAATTTTTAAAAAATGCTCATACCGAAGGCGAGTATTCCAATAATAGCAGCACAAAGAAACTGGATGATTTCTCCTATATATTAAAATGATAAACACTGTATCAAATTATTTAAAACAACTAGTTGAAGGTACTAGAAAATAACCAAAGGCAAGAAGAAACCGAACACCTATAACATTAGTTAAGAATATGAGTGTGTGGTTTCCTTGCTTCAATGTATTAATACTTCCTATCTGCTCCCCCCAGCTCTGGTAATGAAAAACTGCAGCCATAAAAACTTAAGGTGGCAGATGTCTGAGTTCAGTGCTGCAGAACAGCTGAGAATTTAAGGGGAAAATCTGGAGGAGCAAGAGAGAACTACAGAAGAGCAGAGATCCAAAACCTGAACATAAATTTCCAATTCTCTGCCTGACACTAACTATGCAAGAGTGTGAGAGATGCCAAGGATCCCAGGGTAAAAGCAGAAAGCAGTGAGAGATTTACTCCTGTAAGGCCCTGCGATTGTTCCTGGTGAGATATGTGAGTTTGCTCCGACTTTGACAGGGTACCCCCAACTCGTATGCAGCTCAGACTCCTCACGCTGTCACAGGGCAAAATTTAGAGCTGGAAGAACAAACGGAAATTTAGAGGAAACCTTAGAAACAAGCAAACCACAGAAAGAGTTAGCTCTAATATTTCAGTGAACCTCTGCCAAAATCCTTGGCTGTCTGCTAAACTAGGTACAGAGGCAATCGCCAAGGAGCCAGGGTGAAAAAGGAGCATGCAGAAGGAAAAGAAACACTAAGCAGAGACATTGGCTGCTGCACACTGTGTGGGAGATATATTTTGAAGTTTGAGTACAAGCAATTAATTACCTCTGATAATAAAACACCAACAACTCTACAGTCACTATAATGTGCTGATCTTCAATGTTCAACCTAAAGTCATTAGACATAAGAATTAAATAAGGAAACATTCCCCACACTAAAAAAATGAATAGAAACTGTTTCCAGGTAGGTGTAGATACTGGAGTTAACAAAGACTTCAACTTCAGACAGTTCAGAAAAGGAAAATATGGTATTAAAAGTTACCAGAGGAAATATTAACAGAGAAACGAAAACTAAGAAAGAACAAAATGGCTGTTCTAGACCTGAAAATTACAATAACTGAAAATAAAAATGTCACTGGGTGGATCCCATAGTAAATTTGAGATGGCAGAAGAAAGAATCAGTGAATTTGAAATAGATGGATAAAATTATCCCATGTGAACATTAGAGACAGAAAACAAATACTGAAGAAAAATAAAACCCCAAAGACCTGTGGGATAAGATCAAGCATTCCGACATATAAGTAACTGGAATCCCAGAAAGATAAGAAAGACAAAAGGATGTGGAAAAAATATTTGAGGCTCTAACTGCTGAAAATTCTTAAATTTGAGGAAAAACATTAATATGCAAATCTCATAAACTCAATAAATTCCAAATAGAATAAATACAAAGAAAACCAGAGCTAGCATTTCACAAAGCCAAAGATAAAATACATAGAATAGAAAAGAATATTCATACACACACAGAGATGGTCTGACTTACCATGATTTGACTTATGATTTTTCATGTGTACAATGGTATGAAGATGATATGTATTCCGTGGAAATCACATTTTGAATTTTGAATTTTTATCTTTTTGCAGGCTGACAAAATGCAGTGTACTGCTAAGCAATGCAATTAACTTTAGTTCAACGCTCCAGATAGTCCTCAGGCCCATTGTACTTGCATCTGTGTCTGTCAATGGTAAGTACCTACACAGCGATTGTGTTTTTCACTCTCACTGCAGCATTCAATAAATTATGTAAGATATTGAACACTTTATTGTAAAACAAGCTTTGTGTTAGATGACCAACTGTAGGCTAATGTACGTGTTCTGAGCATGTTGAAGGTAGGCTAGGCTAAGTTATGATGTTTGGTGGGTTAGGTATAGTAAATGCATTTTCAAATTATGATATTTTCAGTGTACAGTGGGTTTATTGTGAGGTATCCCCATAGTAAGTTGATGAGTATCTGTACAATTTTTTCCCCTGCACTCAGATTTTTATCTTTGGTTTTGTGATATGCTATCTCTGATTTTCTTTGTATTTATTCTATATGGGGTTTGTTTTTATATAGATAATATCTTAAATTCTTTTTTTACTTTTAAAAGATTTTATTTATTTACTTTTAGAGAGAGGGGAAGGAGGTGAGAAAGAGAAGAAGAAAAACATGCAAGAGATACACTGATCAGTTGTATCTCACGAGCCCCCAACTCAGGACCTGGCCCACAACCCAGGCATGTGTCCTGACTGGAAATTGAACCAGCAACCTTTCAATTCCCAGGCTGGTGCTCAATCCACTGAGCCACACCAGCCAGGCCATCTTAAATTCTTTAAAAGACATGTGTTGAAATAAAAATTATGACACCATATTGGCAAGTTTATAACATACAGATATAACACATAACAACAATAGCATGAAAAGTAGGGGGCACTGAGTGAGATTATTACCACGTGCAAGGTTCCTATCTTTTTTTTTACCAGACATAAGATATTTGATTCATGTAAACTGTGATGAGTTAAAGTTGTATATTACAATTTTCAGTGTAACCATTAAAAACAATGCAAAGAAATATAGCTAGAAAGCCAACTGGGTTACTAAAATTTGGACTATTTTATTAGAATACTAACACAAAAGAAGACTAAAAGAAAAGAAACAGAGAAATAATGTAAAGACACCAAATAGCAAAATGGCAGGCCTAAATTCACATATATACATATTAACATTAAATATAAATGGACTAAGTGCTCTTATCAAAAGTCCGACCTTATCAGGCTTAACTATTTTTTTAAAAAGCATAAGAAAACTGGAGTGGCTTTATTAATATAAGACATTACAGATTTTAAGACAAGGGATTTTACTAGAGACAGAGAAGGACATTTCATACCAATAAAAGGATCACTCTACTAGGAATATATAGTAAACAAAATTTATAAATGTCTAATGATAGAGTATCAAAATATATGAAGCAAACTTGCATAAATGAAATAAGAAGTAGGTAAATTAATATATTATAGTTGAAAGTATAAATATTCTTTTCTTAGTAACTAGTAGAAAAAGTAGCTAGAAAATCAATAAGTATATAGAAGACTGAGCCACACTAACAACTAACTTAACCTGATAAACATTTATAGAATGCTACACTTGGAAATACCAGAATGCACATTCTTTTCTGCATGTCAATCATTCACTGAGATAGATCTCATACTGGGCCATGAAACAGGTATCAATAAAGTTTACAAAATTTGAAATTATACAGAGTATGTTTTCTGATCACAACAGAATTAAAAAAAAAAACAAACAGAAGTATATCTGGAAAGGCTTCAAATTTTTGGAAGTTTCCAAATTACATTTCCGATTAAATCACAAATAAAGAAATTATGAGAAATTAGAAAATATTCTCAATTGAATGACAATGAAAACAAAACATACCAAAAATTGTCAGATACACTGAAAGAAGACAATGAATAGTTTTATTTTCTTATAGTAGAAAGGAAGAAAGGTAAAAATCAACTAGTTAAGAGTCTACCTTAAGAAGGTTGGAAAAAAGCCACAAAATGCAAAGGAAGTAGAAGAAAGAAAATGATAAAGAGTGTAAATCATTGGAGAAGAAAAATAGACAACAGAAAATAAATCAAGGAAAATAAAATCTGGTTATTGAAAAACATCAGTAAAATGGAGCCCTGGCTGGTGTAGCTCAGTGGATTGAGCACGGGCTGGGAACCAGACGGTCCTGGTTCGATCCCCCATCAGGGCACATGCCTGGGTTGCGGGCCAGGTCCCCATGAAGGCCATGTGAGGAGGCAACCATAATTGCTGTTTCTCTCCCTCTCTTTCTCCTTCCCTCCCCTCTCTCTAAAAATAAATAAATAAAAAAATCTTAAAAAAAAAACACAAAAACTTCTGTTTAAAAAAAAAAAGAAAGAAAAACATCAGTAAAATGGATACACTTCTAGCTAGACTGACCAAGAAGAAAGACAATATCATGAATGATTAAAGGAACTCAACTACAGAAGGAGACTGACTTGGGGTGGTAAACACCCAATACAATATACAGATGATATATTATAGAATTGTTTACCTGAAACCTATATAATTTTATTAACCAATGTCACTCCAATATGTTCAATAAAAAATAAAAATCAATAAAAAAGGAACTTAACTGCAGACACTTCTGACATTGAAAGGTTAATAAAAATAGTATAAATAACTTTGTCAATAAACATAACAACTTAGAAGAAATGAACAAATTCATTGACACAAATTTTCAAAACTGACTCAAGATGAATTAGAAAACCTGAATAGTCCTATATCAATAAAAGAAATTGAATAATTAAAAACTTTCCCAACAAATAAAACTATATATCTAGATGGCTTAGTCAATGAATTACATTAATACCAGTCATACACAAACTTTTTCAGAAAACATAGAAGGAAAAAATAATTCCCAATGCAGATTATAAAGACAAGGTTACCATGATGCCAAATCTATAACAAGAAAAGAAAACCACAGATCAATATCTCTCATGAATATAGGTGAAAAATCCTTAACAAAATGGCATTAAGTTGAATAAATATTTTTAATAATATATTATGAATAAGTGATGGTTATCTCAGGAATGCCAAGTTCATTTAACATCTGAAAATCAATCAATGAAACTCACCATAGTAATAAAGGAGAAAAACTATATGATCACCTTAATAGAAGCAGAGAAAGAATTTCACAAAATGCAACACTAATTCGTAATAAAAACATTAAGCTAAGTAGTAAGAGAAGGGATCTTCTTAACCTTATAAAAGTTATCTATAAAAATCCTACAACAAGCATCATACTTAATGATGAAAGACTGAATATGTTTCTCTTAAGATCGGGAACTGGGCAAGGATTATCATTCTCTGCTAGTATACATTGTCCTGGAGTTCTCACCCAGTGCAATCATGCAAGAAATCAAGGGCATACAGGGAAAGAAAGAAGTGAAATTGTCTTATGTAGAGATGGCATGATTATGAATACAGAAAAATCCCAAGAAATCTACAGAAAAATTATTAGAACTTAGAAGTGAATTAAAATGAATTAAAATGAATTTAGAAAGTCCTCAGGATAAATATACAAAAAATTATATTCTTATATTGTGGTGATTTTATATTCCAAAAATTTTCTGACTGTGGGCTGATCATAATAACATGCTTCTAATGAGTAGAATGTGGTGGAAGTGACAGTATATGACTTCTGAGACTAGGTCATAATAGGCATTGCTGTTTCTGCTTTGTTCTTTTGGATCGCTTGGTCTTGGGAAAGCTGGACACCTTGTCATGGGGACACTCGAGCAGCCCTGAGGAGAGGCCCAAGTGGTGGGTAACCAATTTGCCAGCACAACTTGTCAACCATGTGAGTCATTCTGGAAGTACATCTTCCAGCTTCAGTTAAGTTACAGAGAGTTCAGCCCCTCAGTCTGTGAGTCTTCCAACAGGAGCCCCAGATATAGTGAAATAGAGACAGGGCATTTTCACTGTGCCCTATCTAAATTCCTGACCCATGGAAACTATGAGATTCTAAATGATTATTGTTTTTACAAGCCACTAATTTTGGGAATGACTTGTTCTATAGCAATAGATGACTAATGCATATATACAAGCAGTGAACAATTGAAACGAGGAGTAAAATATCAATTCTGATTATAGGAGCATCAAAAAATATTTAAGATTCAAATGAATTAAAGGTATGTATAACCTGTATACTAAAAACTAAAAAAACATTGCTCAGATAAAGGAAGATCTGAATAAATAGAGACACCGTATTCATGGATTGGAAGACTGTATTAATGACACTGATTTTCTCTGAATTGATTGAAAGATTCCTTGCGACTGAAGTCAGTAGACCTCTGTGCTGAGGTCTTCATCAGCGGCGTTTGCTCCCTTTTCAGTGCTGTCATTCTCTATGGGATTTCTCTCCATGTCTGTATTCCGTCCTTGGCTCTTGACTTGCACAGCCAAAATCAACACTTAGCTGTGTACAGTTCCTGAGGTAGGGTTGCTCTGGGCCTTTATCTTTCTTAGGCTTATCAGTTGTTAGGTAAACTGGACCACAGCTATTCAAAAACCTGTTTGAGGGGTGGAAAGCTTCTAGAACAAGGTTATCCAAGGCTGCCTTCCTTAGAGTTTCCAGAGCCTCAGGCAAGTATGTTTTTCAGGGCCCCTGCCTACATAAACAATTGGATGAAGAAATATTTTTGAAAATTTATGGGCCAGGTGAGATATGTTGGTTTACCGATGAAGACTGAGAATAATGGGTAGAGAAAAGTACAAATTTGTCCAATCAGTGCATGTGAAGATTCTTCATAGTTTCCAGGTACCATCTCTCTGTATTACTTATTATCAAATGCATTGTTCCTGGATAGTTTTAAATCTCCCACCATGGGAAAAATGTAGCAATACTGCTTTTGGTCACAAAGCCATGACGCTGTAACCTGCTTATACTAAAGCAACATGGATTTCTTTGCCTCTGCCGTTCCCTAACACCATTTAGTTAATGAATCTGCAATAGTTATCATGCCTCCTGTCAATACTGGCTGCTAATGCCTCTCTCAAAGGTCTTTACTGTGATTCATTAATGATGGCCACAAATTCAATTCTTACACAGAGAGTTAAGAGAAATGTGAATGATAATGTCTTTATGATCATTAAAGTTAAATTCAGAATATCATTACATAAACATAGATCAGCATATTTTCCAATTCTTTGCTCTTGGACTCCTTTAGCTGTAACCCTTGCATTCCTAGAACGTGATCTCTTTCCACACCCCCACGTTTCACACGCCCCCCAGCAGTCAGCACCATTAGGAGAGAGGCCTGTGAGCAGGGCCAGAAGAGCAGTCCCAGGCGCACAAGGAAGACCCAAGCAGCCTAAGACTGGCCTGTGAGTGTGGGAAGCCACCTCATTAACTAAAGGCGTGAGATCAGTTGAAAGGCCAATTGGAGCAAGGTTCTCAAAGGCCCCTGTAGGGGCCGGCCCCAGCTCTCCCCAGAATATTGCAGCGAGATGAGGTGACAGGGGCCAGCAGTGGAGCGCAGAGAGTGAAGTTCACTTGTCACTTCCCCTGCTGCCCTTGAGTGCTGCAGAAGGAAGGTGGCACTGCAGTGGGGACAGGTGCTGAGTCCCATGGGTAAGCATGGCCTTTGGTCACTTAGAGCTCAGAACACATGCTGTGTCTGCCATGAGAGTCACCCAAACTCATCACATTACCAACATTCTGTAAGAATACACCCTGAGGGCCAGCAGAAAGGATCTACTCACCAGGACCACCTCATAGGCTTCAGTCCCAGAGCTCCTCACGGCATCTTGTTGAACTTGTCTGTGGGTGTGGGCAGAGGGAAAAAGCTCCCCAAGATGACAGAAATAGGGACCCAGACGCACATGGGTCCCTGTCTGAGCTTGGCCCCACCCAAATGGCACTGCCATATTGGCTGGTCTTGGGCACTGGAAAGATATTTAGAAAATTTCTGGAAAGGTGCTTCCTAAATCAGACATACCCAAGACCCAGGTCAGGGCCAGGATGTCCCAGATCCTTTAGCCTGTCTGGTCTCAGGGTGCTGGAGGTGCACTCAGGGCATTTCGAGGAAGGTACTTCAGAGCCAGAAACTCACTGCCTGGGCTTAAGGGTGGTACAGAGGTTATCAGCACCTGGTACACCTTTGACTTCCTTAGGACATTTCCCTTTAGCATCTTCAGGTGAAATCATTTCCACAAGGGTAAAGGAAATTCACACTGTTTTTAAAAACCAGACTAAAAAGGACTAAGGCTGAGAAGCTACCAAATCACTGAAATCCTTTCTAGATTAAGATGGGGGTTACAATATTAATGCATTTCCTTGACTAAACCGCCTGTTGGTATGGAGTCAGTGGGTGCTCTGGTGCGCATGGAGCAGGAGATTGGCTTTGGTCAGTCTGGGTGTGCAGGAGACAGGAAGCCCTTTTGTAATGCTGATGACGGCACTGTGAAGCACTGCACTGTCCCTCTGGTCCTCCTGTGCTGGAGCACAGTGTGGGGAGCGCTCTCCCCGCAGTTCTCTGTAGGTAATTATCCCGCCTGTATTCTGGCTAGGACGACAGGCGTCCACAGAAAGTCATGATGTGCTACAGTCATTCCACAGTCAGTTTTGACATTTTGTTTTCTCTTGAACATGGATATTGATCTTCCATCCATACATCGTTTGGCCATCAATAAGACATACTTTTTGAGTCACCTGGGTTATTGTACCAGCCTTCTAATGTTCTGCTGGCATCCTCTCTTGTCCTCCTTTCATGGGCCAGACAAGTCTAAAATGTAAATCTATTTATGCCACTCCCACTTGTGGCCTTCTCCACACTTGCTCTTGCCTATAGGCCTTCACACACGCTGTTTGTTCCATCTGGAATATTCTACCACTTCACTACCCCCAATGGTCTGGCAAATTTATACTTGTCTTTTGTGCTTCAACTTAAATTTTACTCTCTTACAGTCTATTTCAACATCCCCGAACTGGTCTTTCCTGTTATTTACTACACAAATCACACTGTATTATCATTGCTTTTTTATTTGTATGTATTTTTCACCAGAGGCAAATTTTGTTAAGAGTAGAAATCGTCTGACTTGTTCTCCATTGTAAATACTTTGCCTAGCACAGTAATTTAACAGAAAGTTGTTGATGAATGAATAAATTATATAATGTTTACAACTTTATGAAGTAACCATTATTTTAGCCTCATTTTATAAGTAAGAAAGCAGGTTTACAAGAGTAAAACAGTTGGACTTTGCTTGTTGAG
Source organism: Micronycteris hirsuta (assembly GCA_004026765.1). Classification (NCBI taxonomy): domain Eukaryota; kingdom Metazoa; phylum Chordata; class Mammalia; order Chiroptera; family Phyllostomidae; genus Micronycteris; species Micronycteris hirsuta. The sequence goes on from PVJI01000433.1 coordinate 233,631, forward strand.
AAACAGGTTAGCGGCTATCCACGCTCTACCTTTCTCCTTTGGAAGCCTCAAAAAAAAAAGGTCATTGTGTCTTGAAGTTTTGGAGTTTTTCATGGCGATCATCTTGGGGGTCAGACTTTTGCAGGGGGGCCATTGTGTGTGGTAAGAGTTTGGACGTGTGCATGTGAGGTCTTCAGAGTTAAGCGGATGTTTAGTGTGATGGTGCCTGTACCTTTGCAGTTATCACCTTCAACATGAGCTTCAGCCAAGTCACGAATGTCTCATGACTTGATATGTCTGTTCTGACTCAGCGATTCTTAATATGCTTGTCCTTATCATGAAGAGCCTCCAGGTCCTGCTCCCTTCAAAACAAAACTAGTACCACACTTCTAATCCACTTCATCTACCATGGCACTCCTCCACCAAAGAAAAACAAACAAGCATCCAACTCTGTGCTGAGGTCAACAGCTCCCATGGCATGACACTGGTGGCGGAGCTTAGTTCCATGGCTGCTAGCTGAAGCCATGGTGGCAGATCCCTTAATCAGCTCTTTGCAATATAAATAAGACATGGCACTTCACGTATGCTGTTGAAAACAAAGTTGTCCAGCTGGAGAAAACAGGAACCACGTTGCTCCACTGGCTCCAGTTAAAACATGTTGGGGGTTAAGAAAAAAAGTAACTTTTGTTCTGTCTTTGTTTAATTGCTCTAAAAATCTCTATTATCTATGTATCTGTTCTGAAAGGGTTTACACGGAAATGTTAACAGTCGTGAGTTTCATAAGAAACCCCTCATGTCCCTCCCCATCCCTGCCTTTGGGATCCAGGACTTTTAAGATGTGGAAGAACACTGCTCTCCAGAGATTCAAAGCAGGGCAGGTAACATCTGAACATTGCACTTTCTTGCAAACAAGAGAAAGAGTAAGAATGTTTGATGGGTCTCCATCTCTCGCTGTCCTTAAATTTTGCTCTAAAGGAACACGAAAGAATCAGAGCACAGAGCACAGAGTCCCCCAGCCCTGTCAAGCTAAAGCAGGTAAGCAAACTATAAGAAAGATGAAATCAAATGGCCTTAGAAGAAGGGTCGGGTCCCAAGGACTGAAGAATAACAAGTTACGCCCTTCGTTAACACTACCAGGAGCAATAATACCAGAAAGGGCAAAATGCTCTGACAATGAGAGATCAATGTGACGCGTGGTTGGTACAACCACCCTGTAAGTGACAGATATGTAATTAAAGGTCAAAAGTGTGCAAATCACACCCTCCTTGGAGTCTTAGGAGTTTGCTAAGAATTTCCCCCTTGCCTTTGCGCATGATGTTTCTTGAAGAGGTTGCAAACCTTCAGCTGAGTGGGCAATTCCAGCTAGCAGATGTGTTTTCTTGGGTTCACACAGTGGTTTCGTTTTTCTCGAGATGTTGGAGGAACTGGAAACACTGGTCTCCACAACTGTCAGTGGGAGCGGGGCAGCTGGCCTCCTTCCAATGTGTGTTTGCTACAGTTGCTTCCACCTCAGTTTTCTTAGTCTAGCCCCCTTTATTCATTGCATCATCGGCTTGTTTCCTTTAGGGATGAGTGTGCAAGTCCTACTCTGCAGAGACCGTCCTTCCCATCCATCTCCACCTGTTCCAATCCTAGTCTTCAGTCATGGTTCACCTCAAAGGTCAACCTCTCTTTCCTGTCTCCAACAATCTGATGTGCGTTCTCCCTCTTTTTGTAGCATACACAGTATCCAGTAATAATATTATTCTTAGCTGTATTGTATTTATCTTGTTATGTAATTGTAACATTTATAAGCTTACCCATTCATTCATTCACCCATTCATTCAGCAAGAATTTATTAAGGACTAGGTGCCACATACTAGGTTAGGTGCTGTGGATGCTGTAATGAATAAGAAACAGAAACAGGCCCTCGAGGAGGTACAGGGAGCAGGATCTGTCTTGCTCATCTTTGTTTCCACAGCAAAGCGCAGGAGTGCCTTGAACCTCATAAATAACTCGGTTGCATTTTTTGAAGTGAGTGTTTGGCAACTCTATTAACTAAGTTTATGTCATTCTATTTTAAAAGGCATTAAAGCTATAGATCTTCAAAAAGCATGCTGAAAAGTAAGTTTTATTAATGTTCAGTAACCACTAAACACTTCTTCCATTTCAGTTACTCTGGACCACCAAGGTTCCATCCTGAAGTAGCACTCAGATGTCTCTCTAAATTTGTTTACCTGGGTAGCTGCTGAAAGAGAGGCGACTACTGCTGGTGTCTTTGTCTCTGATGCTGAAGTCCCAGTGCTTGTATATCCTGAGCATGGCTGCATATGTGTACCAGCTTGAGTGAGCAAAATAGATGTTCTCAAATCCAGGAAGAACCTATAGTCAGAGTCACAGTGAATAATATAGACAACTGACTACAAGTGATATATAGATATATGTCATAAATGATTAACATAATTGAGACACAAATTGACACAATCCCTATACACTTACTTCAGTGAAGTAAGGATATGGGGAGATGTATAGAGAAATTGACTATAAGTGAAGTAAATGTATAGGGATTGTGTCTATTGCTATATTTACTATTGGAAAATTAACCTTTAATGTGCACACAAGATAGACTATCCTAGCATGCAAAAGGGAAGGTTCTGCAAAGTCAGAGCGACAGGTAGATACAGCGTAGGAAGAATTGTGGAAGAAATACAGGTAACATCATGTACATCCAATTCCCTCCACCAGTTCCTTCTAGTTCTTCACCTCTACAATAGAGGAACCCAAGAGCTGATCTATAAAATAGCCAGGCTCGACGAGATGTTGCCATACTTGGGTGTCGCATAGAAAAAGTCTGTGTGGACCAGAATGAGGAAAAAGAGAAAGACTGCTGTGTGTCTCACCTTAATAAGAGCAGAGCAGTGTCCCATGTCCCATCTCTTAAAAACCTTCAGGCCAGAGTCTTTCGTGGGAGAAAGAGAGGGAATCAGATCCAGCAGGTCTCCAACAGCATTCAGGAACTGAATCTGGAACAGGGTCATGGGCTAGGAGAAGACAGAGACCGTGCTCAGCACTGATTTGTGACAGTCAGGTGTCATTTTCTGTTGTGTCTCTTGTTAGGGATCCATCATATTATTCCTTTGTGAAGGGTCCCTAATGTAACTAGATTTTATTGTAAACTTAAAAATATTTTTTTTTACTTTATAGTTGTGAGTACTTTAGCACATTTTAATATCCACAGACTTGGGCAAATTCTCCTAAGACAGCATGCCTCTTCAGGTTTTCTCAGTCTCGGCACTAGTGATAATTCTTTTTTTTGGTGGGGGTAGGGGGTGCTGTGCATTGTAAGATGTTTTACAGCATCCCTGGCCTCTAGCTACTAGATATCAGTAGTACCTCCTGGTTTTGATAACCAAAAACGTCTCCAGGCATTACCACATACCCTCTGGAAAGAAATCACCCCTAGTTGAGAGTCACTGCTTTACAGCAAAAACATTCAACTAAGAATTTTTTTTTAAGATTTTATTTATTTTTAGAGAGAGGGGAAGGTGTGGAGGGAGACAGGGAGAGAAACATGGATGTGTGAGCCATTGCCTTCCCCAAGCACAGAACTGGGGACCTGGCCCACAGCCCAGGCATGTGCCATGACTGGGAATTGAACCAGCGCCCTTCTGGTTTGCCGGGTGGCACTCAACCCACTGAGCAACACCGGCCAGGACAAGGTGCTTTTGTTTTCGATAGTATGTTTAACGTAGGACTAACTGACTTGACAGCATTAACCCTGAGGCAATGATCAGACTTGAACATGAACTGCGGGCTAACTGGATGAGCACTGCTCCAGCGAGATTCAGTCCACTAGGCACTGGTGGGGGGAGGACACACACAAAAGACATTTTAACCAAAAACAAAAACCCCAACCTAATTACTTAACTTTAAAAATGACAGGGTCTTTACTTCATTGATTTTTCTTATGCTGAAAATCTTGATATCCAACATTTTTCACATGGAGAATAACACAATAATTAATAAATAACAATATAAGAATAAGCTCTGTTTTGAGTACTCACAACTGTAAAGCTACTTTTGCCCTGCCCTCTATTTACTTATTTGTTTTATCTCAATATAGCTATCGATTGAACTTGATCAAATTTCAAAATAAAATACCAATACCAATATTATTAAATAAGATCACTGAATATAATTTCAGGTTGTTTAGTATTAGGGTGTTTTTGTGGGGGTTTTTTGGTGATTCTTCTTGTTCTTAGTACCTGTCCCACTAAGGCATACAGTAATAACTGTGTTTTAAGGGCACTTGCAATAACTGCTCTCTGTGTGGTTATGCCGTGAGCTTGATACACAGTTAACTATATTTGTGTCAGTTTGTTTTCAGATTTCAGGGACTTCGTTTCTTCTTTGTGATTACATTTCCTTTTATATTTATAAACAGCATTTCCCTGGTTCCAAAGTCCAATGTAAATGTATGAAGCAAGTTACATTCAGAGAAATGTAGCTTTCATCTCTTTCCCCTCCACTTCCTTTTCTTCCTTCTTTCATAAGTAATCCTTCCTTTTATTTTTAGATTTTGGTTTATTCTTTCATTGTTGTTTCTTCTTGAAAAGATATGCAGATCTCTGTGTCGATCTATCTACCTAAGTCTCTACCTCCATTTCTTATGTAAAAGGTAGCACACGACAAACAGTCTTTATTTCTCGCAGAGTAACAGACCCTGAAAGTCACTCCATCACAGCATTTGGAAATCTACCTCATTCCTGTCTGCACCTGTATCATTTATGCAGCGAGTGTTCTATACTTTGACTGTTTTTAGTCTTTTGTTATTACAAATTATCTGCAATGAATAGGCTTATATTTTTGCTGGTGAACCTTTGTGATAATTTTGGAAGTGGGTCAAAGGGTATATAAGTATGTGATTTCGGTACTGAGTGTCAAAATTCCTGTCTAGAGTAGATATGCTATTTTGCATCCTCACCGGTATTTTAGGAAAGTGCCCTTTCCCTCACAGCTTTGCCAGGAGAGTATGCTTTCGCACTTTAGAATTTTTGCCAAACTGACAAGTGAAAAAGTGTTACTCAGTATGGTTTTAATTTATATTTCTATCTTATGAGCAAGACTGACATCATCTGATTTATAGTTTTTTGCATCACTTTTCTATGAACTATCTTTTTTGAATATTTTTTTCCAGAATATGTGTATATGTATGCATGTGGGGAAGTATATATATATTTATCAAAGAATCTTACTTTAGCTATCTATTGATGTGAATTATCAAGACCATCTCTCTTTGACTTTCTTAGGTCTCAGTATCACAGGTAGGTTAACACTACACCTGTGTACACTACACCTGGGGGGAAAAACTTATATATATATAATCTCCCCCAGGAAACAATTAAAGAAGTAATCAAATGCTCCCTTTAAGTCCTCAATGATTCAGTAAAGCTTTAAGAAAAAGTCATGTGTGTGTGCGCGCGCACAGATGTGTGCTGTGGAGGATGGGAAGCACACAGATGTGTGCTGTGTAGGATGTGTACACTGAGACATTTTGCTTTAAAGGTCACGTCATCTGAACAGTAGCTTCATTAGGCTATTTGGACAGCTGGTACATTCCTACCAGGCTCTTTACCGACCCAGAGGACAGTGTAACGAAACAGACTGAGCAAATGCAGAAACAAATAAGCCTAAATTTTGTGTCAGACAAAGAGTCAGGATAAATAAGATGGTGCTTGTGTGCAAGAAATTTATACTCTAATCCTAATTTGATCTGCTTCTAAACTGGAATGTAATTTTAAAGATTATTTTTTAATAAATCCTTTATCAAGTAGCTTCTTAAAAGGTCTTACCTTTTCCCCTATTAATACTGACTTCTTCATTGCTCCTAGATACAGCCCATCCATTTGTGCCATGACATAGCCTGTGTGTCTCCAAAATGGGTCATCTTTATAATATTTGATGTTATTTCGTGTCCACTGTTCTTGCTTCCTGAAAGAGAACTTAGATTTGTACCAGAGGTCTCTGTGGTTGCTTATCCAAAGCTAAATTAAACCCAGGCATTTCAAGATAACATATTCTGATAATTACGGTAGCATAATTTAAATTCTGGATCTTGTAACATTCCAATCCCTCTGAAAGACTCTCAGGGCAAACCGAAGTGACTTTTAAGTTCTCCTGGGACTAGGACTCTTCCTTTAGTGCTTCCTCCATGCTGTATTGGGATCCAAAACACAGGTGTAGCATCAGCCTACCTGTGATACTGAGACCTAAGCAAGTCAAGGAGAGACGGTACCAGTACATTCTTGTCAAATCCTAACATCTCACTAAGTCAGTAAGGAAAAGTTGATTGACTTTATTTCTGTATGTAGAAGAGGTAAAGTTAAACAACAGGGAAAAAAAAAAAAAAAAAACTCCTAAGGGCAGGGTCACTTGTATATATTTATATTTTGTTCAGATCATTTTCAGAGTTTCTGGTTCATTCTATTTCAGTTGTTGCTAATAACTTCCTCAAAGCCTGTGTCCTAGCATGCATAGCAAAAAAAAGTCTTGCTTTTCATAGTCCTTTCATTCTGTCTCTCTTTTAGTTCTCTGCACTTCATAGGGGATGACGTGACATAACTGTATGCTGAAGGGCATTTCTGGTTTGTTCAAGCTGTCTGTCGATCAATTTTAGAATACAATGTTTTTACTTTATGGGATCTAGCCCAATCAATGGTTTTTAACTGATACTCTGTAGGACTTTAGCATTCGATGAAGAGGTTCCTCAGTGTGTAATTTAGAGGGGCAAACCAAAAGCTCTTCTGTCCCCAAATTAATATCACAGTCCGTCATCCCACAGACATATGACAAATTTTCTGAATAGTGAGAATTATTAGTCTTCATAAAATTTTATTAAAGTAGAAATAGTCTCAGAGGATGTTAAGAATTATGACTTTCGATATGAGCTAACACTACAGTGGGATTAGTCCCCAGGCTGGTGAAAAGGAAGGACCTGCCAGAAGAAAGAGGGAGGGCCCCAGAGGAAGGGGAGTGGCCCCACACCCCTCGGCCTGGGGTTGGTGGGGAACAGAGAGGAGGCGATCCAGGGATTAGATTTTGCCTGCCTTACACTGATGATGACCTCCTTCAGCTGTGCCAGCAATTGATAATGTGATATTTAACCTGACCTCTAAAAAAAAGCCCAAATTAGACGGCGTAATGTCTGCAACCAGTTTTCATACTATTGGCAAAATGTGCTATTCCTCACTACAAGAACAACTCCAGAGTCCTGCCTGAGGGATAGAAAAAGAAATTGGTGAAAGAAAAATCACGGTTTGAGGCGACACATCCAGGCCCTGCAGCTTCAAGAGAAAAGCGATTCATACGTACTCCATGAACTCCTGCACTTTATCCACGATGGAAGGTTTCTTAATCAGCTGTGGGTAGAGGTTTGTGAAGTGGTCATGTATGTGTCTGAAACGATAGATCAAAGTGGTTACATTTCTGTTTTTCTCCTTGGATTTCTCCATCACAGTCAATGACCCAATCTTTTGGTTAACTGGGATGTCCCCTATTGAAAACTTCTCTAATATTCTTTTTATAAATCAAACAGTTTAAAATTGGGAAATATTGCTAATGTATAGAAAAGCATAGAATATAACAAACACTCAAGAATCCATTATATTAAATCACTCTATTTTGCCATATTTGCTGCACTTTTTTTTTAAAAGAAATAGATAGACACGAAGGCCCTGTGCACTCCGTCCTGTCGCCAGTCCCTCTCCCTTCTTCCCAGAGGAAACTGCAATCTAGACTCTGTGATTAATTATACCATCATGTTGTCACTGCATATATATTTAACCATAAATAATGTACAGCATTGTTTATGATGTTTCAGAACAAAGTGTAAATAAGACCACATTATCTATCACTTTAACTTATTTCTCTCCACATTACTTTTTAAAAAATCCTCACTCGAGGATATGTTTTACTGATTTTAGAGAGAGAAAGAGAGACATTGATGTGAGAGAAACAATGATCAGCTGCCTCCCATATGCGCCCTGAGCAGGAATTGAACCTGCAACCTTTTGGTGTATGGGACAATGGTCTAACCAACTAAGCCACTGGGCCAGGGCTCAACATTACATTTTTAAAAGAAATATCTGTGTTATAATCTGCAACTTAAACTTATTCTTGGCAGCTGCTGATGGTACTCCACGGTGTGACCACTATAACAATTCATGTATACATACCCATCATGGGTATTTAACTGGTTTTTAATTTTTCACTATCATAATGCATTATCAAATATTGTTGTAAATGTCTCTTTTTACCTACTTGGATGTTCTTCTAGGATATACATAATATATAAAAGTAGAGTATCTGGGAATATATATATTCTACACATCTAGAGGGACTCAGTATTGCCACACTGTCCCCCACAATGACTGTCCCAGCTGCCACGCCCCCCAGCCACAAGTCAGACTTCTCCTTGCTCCACCACCTCACCAGCACTGGGCGTGGTCAGACCTTCTAGTTTTAAACAGTGTGGTGGGTGTTAAATGGTTTCTTATTGTTTTAATTTCCATCCCCACCCCCCACCAGGATTATTGGCCATTTGGGATTCTTTATTTTAAAACATACTTTTAAAAAGTTAAGTGTATCTCAGACGCTGTACAGTAAACATCTTTACTGAGATATAATTGACACACAGCATTGTGTAAGTTCCAGGTGTACGACACCTTGATTCAGTGCGTTTATATATTGCACTATAATTACCACTGTGGTACCAGCTAACATCTCTAGCAGGTCCCATAATTATCACTTCTTTTTTGTGGTGAGAACTATGAAGATCTAGTCTTTTAGGAGCTTTGACATTTTTAACAGACTGTTATTGACTACAGTCACTATTTGTCTACTAGGTGCAAGTTTGTACCCCTAAGCGACACCTTTCAATTAAAATATTTTTAATTGATGAATATAATCCATTTACATTTATTGTAATTTTTATGTATTTGGAGTTATTACTACAATCTTGTTTTCCATTTACCATCCTTTTCTTTAATCCCCTTTTGAATTCTTTGTTCAGATAATATTTTCATTATCTTTCTTTTTTACTTCTGTGGATGTAGAAGGTGTAAAGTGTATTTTTATACAGTCATTGACCATTAAAATTTTTAAAAACATTTATAACTGTTCATTGTTTTATAAAGTCTAAGTGAATTTTATATTAGGTTGGCTAAAAAGTCTGTGTGGATTTTTTCCATAATTTAAATGACACATTTTTTATTTTCATGAATAACTTTATTGATTTGGATATTTTGAACATATTGACTATCTCCTGTGTGGTATAATTTGATTTTTCTCAATTAATGTCTTCATTTGATCGCTATCCACTTCAACTGGTCTACCAGACCATAGAGCATTGTCAAGCAAGGAATCTCCAGCACAAAACTTCACAATGCACTTTTGACACATTTGATCAGTCCCAGCACCTTCTGCATACACTGCACAAATCTTTGTGTTTCAGTTGCATTTTTACCTTTCTTGAAATAATAAAGCATAGTATGCTGAAAATGTTACATATTTTCCTCCATCTTCAATATTAAAATGGCTATACAAAAATTCACCATTTTTGGTAAGCTTTTTTAAAAATGCATGTAGCTATGACAGCTGTCAGAATACAATCTAACAATATTTGTTTTCAATGAAATTAAAGACAACTAAGCACTACTAGAGCCATCTTATAGAAAAAAAACAAATGAACTTTTTGGCTGGTCCAATATTTCTCTTCTCCTCTAAACATAATGCATATTTTAGCAAGCTTTAACTGCCTATTGATATCCCCCATTATATTATTGTTCAAAGATTTAGTTTTGTTTTTTTTAATTTAAAGATATTTCTATTTAACATTTTTTTTCTAATTTTTAACTTTTACAATCAAATTTTATTAACTTCTTTGTTTAATGGAAGTCTGTGAGTGGTAAAACATTTTATTTTATATATTTGAAAATATCCTTTTGTGACCTTGCTCTTGAATGATTTAAATGGTTATAAAATTCCAGCTATATTTTCTCAGTACTTTTAAGATACTACCTTCCTGTCTTCTGACTCTATTGCTGTTGATGAGCAGTACGCTGTCAGTCCAGCTGAAATTCCTTTGTAGTCAATGTCTTTCCTTTCTGGTAGATTTTAAGATTATTCTCTTTATCCTCAATTTTCTGTATTACCCACTCTGTTGTAGCAATTTAATAGTCTGTGTCTTCCAACTAAGGATATGTTTTTTCAATTTTGATAAAGCCTCAACTATTACCCTATCAACTATTGCTTATCTGAAATTCTCTCCAGTCTCTTTTTCTGGGACTCCTAATAGATATGCGTGATTTGTCCCTCAAAAGTCCTGCCATTGTTAATCTAACAAGAACGGTTTTTGTGACATGGATGTTACCTGGCAGCCAAGGAGCGTGGACTGGAATGCACGTGCGTGAACAAGACAACTTCATTGTGCTAGTCAGCAGGGGCAGTGGATGCCATTGAGTGAGCATGTGTACTGTGTGGCCATCACATTCAAACTGATTGAGTGAGTAGAGCGAAATTGTAACTGAACCCACATTTATGTGTGATTTGATTCTAGGTTGCCTGGCCACTTTCCCAAGCTTTTGGTCTCTTATAAATCTGTAGGCGAGGATGCACACCAATAGAGTTTATTCTGTGGTTGCCTAGTATACAGTGAAAAGTAGCAAAGTAACTTTGGCTTCCCAGCCTTGAGTCAGCTCACCCAGTGCACTGAGGCCTTCATGCATCAGCGGGTTTGGCTGTCTTTGCCTGATCCAGACCAAGGGCCCAGCAGATTCATACTTCATCACTTTGCTTTCTGCTCCTTTTCTTGTTCAAAAAATGTTTAATCTTGTTGGGGCATCCAGCTGAATTACTATGATGCCCTTTTGATATATTTCATCTATCATGTGCTGTAAGTTTGGAGCAAAGTCAGTCAAATCGTGAACCCCTTGACTCTCTGGACTGAAAGCTCACGTAGAGTCCTAGTTTTGGTTTTCACTTGATACGTTTTGCTAACCTAGGGAGGTCAGCATTGCAAACAGGAAGTGACTCAGATTTCAAGATAGGGAATTTGGCTCCCTGTACTTTGGAAATTTATATAACCTTTATCTAGTACAGTGATTCCTCAAATAATGTCATTCCCTTTAACGTTGTTTTGTTAACACATTGATGAGAGGCAGTAGGAACTTAACTCTTGTTGGTGATTAACCTGTGGTAAAATTGGCTTCCTTACAAGGCGTTGCATTGCAATTCCAAGAACTTATCAATGACATTAAGTGAGGACTTACTGCAGTTTCCAGAACTAAAACTGATAGAATGAGAATAGAGTTTTATTGCCAGTTAGGTAAACAGCATTAAATCAAATCCTTTGATCTGTTTTATTTTATGGTCCTTGAATCCAGTAAATGTTACTTCATGAGAGTGTTTCTTTCAAATTATTTGTAAATATATTTTTTAAATTGTATGATCACATTTAACTTTTACTTACTGTATTTTTCAGACTATAAGACACACCTTCCCACCCCCCCCCCCCAGATTTGGGAGGAAAAAGGGGGTGTGTCTTATAGTCCGAATGTAGCTTACCTGGCTTGCATTGGTGAAATATTATGTTATTTATGTTAATAAATATTTTACCACATTTTTTGCTTCAAAAATGTTTTTCCTATTTTCCTCCTTTAAAACCTAGGTGCATCTTATGGTCCAAAAAATATGGTGTATATATATCTTTATGCTGCCACGTCTATTTGACAATCAAGTTGGTCACCCTTCCCTTCCCACCACCTCTGCAACTAGACTGGTAGGAGGGTGACAACGAAGGGACCCTCTGCCCTGGTCTCACACTTCAGGTGAATGAAATGCAGAAATCCCGAGGGAATTTGATGACTTTGTTGCTCAGGGAGGTGATAACCCTACAGTTTCCCACTCGGAGACTGCCTGGGGAAGTCAAGATAGCTATTTGGACTGTCTGGGCTTAGGAGACAAACATAGCACTTCTGAACACCTCAGTGAGTTTGGGGCACAGCCGAATGTGTTCTTTTGTGGTCTGTGGTGAAATAAGTGGACCATGGGAGCTGATGGACCTAACAGGGGCAGAGGACTTGTACTTGTGGTGAGAAGTGCAACCTCAGGTGGCGTTGATTAGGCAGCTGGAGACCACGGGGTCTTCATCAGATGTTAGGTAGGGGCACACCTAAGCTAAAGACTAAATGAGATTGTTTCACTCTGGTGGATGCCAGAGAAAGATACAGGAGGACCACTGATTAAACAACTCCCCCTCCCTCCAAGAAGCCTTAGTAATACCAATCCATTCTGGGGAAAAGTGGAACATTCTGAATTGACCCAGCTGAAATGATAAATTATTTTATTTATGTAGAAATGACTATGGTACCATTTTTTATAGCCATTGGGGGCAGAGGGGGATGGTCTGTTAAAATTAAAATGATGTTTATAAAAGTAAAGTTCTATTTCTTAGAAAACAATATATGGGCTATTGACTTGCCATGCTTACTCAGGCAAACAAAAAATATTCATAATTTTTATCCAACGTCTCCATCACTGCATCCTTCCTAGTTCCATCCACAGTTTTGAATCCCCTCAATTTTTCAGTCTATTTCAAAAAGAGGACAGTGTTTCTCAACTGGAGTGATTTTTCCCTCTAGGGGGCATTTGGCAATATCTGGTGACATTTTTTGGTTGTCACACTAGTGGGTAAGGTACAACTGGATGCTGCTACACATCCTCCAATGCAAAGCCCCCTCACCAAAGAAGAATTCATCCCAAAATGCCAGTGGTGCCAAGGTTGAGAAACCATGACACAGATGAACTTTAATCTTGACCGGTGGGTGGTCACTGAGGACATCCATGTAACCATACATAAGACAAATGGAGATATGGGAGGGTAACTGGGCTTAAACTACTGAAAAATTTTCTTTTCTTTTTTTTCTTTTTTTGGCAGAGACTAGATTTTTAAATCTTGACATTCAGAGCACGGGCCATCACCCCCCCCCCCCCTTGAGATCAGGAGTGGAGGCCTCGAAGGGTCCCGCTCCACTCAGGGGCCCTGCGGAACACGATCCACGTGCAGGCTCCTTGGGCTGAGGCCCTTCTCTGATCCCTGTGCCTGGGACCCTATGCTTTTGTTTTGTAGAGAAATAGAATATAACAGTTAAAAGCACAAGCTCTAAATTCTGAGTAAAGCTTGATTTCACCACTTCTAGGCTCTGTGATCACAAGCAAGATTGCTAATTTCTCCACTTTCTGAATTCTCTTCAAACAGAGAACACTAGAATCTATGTCATAGGTGTGTTAGATTTAGTTTTAGCTCCCGTGGTGTGTAAAATCAGTAAATTTCCTCCTAAGCTGGCTGCAATTTTGCTCACCTTTACGTCTCTCACACAAATTCTTACAAGAGAATCATGAAGACACATATATCCCTGCTTTTTCCTGAATCTTTCTCCATTATGTAAATATACATTATTTCGCACTTACTTGTCATCTGCTATCTCCTCCTGTTTTCTAACTGTTTTGACTTCCTCGGCCAGAGACCATATTGGGCTTCTTTAGTATTCCCCGTAGTGATTATTCATTGGAGTGTGTGCTGGTGTGTGTATATGTACACACGCGCATGTGCACAAACTCTGTATTTAGATAGCCTGGTGTCCAACCCTAGCTCCTGCTAACTAGCTTTTTGACTTTCATATCAATGATGTATAGGTAATACTGGTAATTACCCCATAACATTGTGTGGATTAAATAACTTAATATATGTCAAATGCTTTGAACAGTGTCCGGTACATTTTAAATGCTACATAAATCCTAGGTATCATCATCATCATCATCATCACCATCATCATTTTGTGGTTCATGTTAAGTTTCAGATAATTACTAGTTGATGGGATTTTGGACATTTTTGAGAGTGAGACTGTGCCTTACTTACCTTTCCTTTTCCACAGCCTTGACCTAGAAGCATATTCAGTTTCTAAAATCAAAAGGGCAAGTTGGGAGTGTGAAGGAGATTCTTCAGCTATTTCTTGGCGGTAGGCCAAACACAAAAAAGGTACCACCATTAATTATTTTCTCTACTTGTGCCATAATTTTGCTAACAGTCTCTCTTAATCATAGTTTTAGCAACCGCTGTGTCAACATTAACTTGAAAGGCATCCTCTTTGAAGAATGTACTTAAGAATTAACCCTCCCCCTGCTTTTCTCCCCATCCCCAAAGCCTCGTCACCACTCTTCCCAGAAAAGTTTCTTGACTCACTTTATGAAAAATCAATCTATGACTATTTAGCAACTTTTACATCATTAGTGAAACATCAGAGACTCTGAATTTGCAACTCTTAGGGAGCCACCCCACAGAGTTAAAAAGAAAGGAAGAAGCTCAGTTTGGTCAAGGTCTGTAGGCACTGCAACGCATGGAAATATGTACCTCACTCTCCTGATTCATCTCTAAGAGCACTGGAAAGACAGGCTTCAGTTAAACCTAATAAGCATGTAATTAAATTCTATTGGGGGCAGGAACACTGGGCCAGGTGTCTGGGGTATATAAAGATGAATAAGATAGGGATCCTGCCCTTAGGCACTAACAGACAGTGCGGGGGAGAGATGGAGCTCCAGTCCAGTGGGAATGGAATCAGAAAAATCTTCATCAGAAAGACAGCCTCTGAGATGCGTCTAGGAGGTCGGACAATAGTTCAGCTGGTGGAGACGGTAGAGGCAGCATCTGGCTTTCAGGAATCATGGCTCTAAGAGTTGCTAGAAAGGGGGAAGCGTGAGAGGCTGAGGGGCATCCCAGCGCAGCTCAGGAGCCCTCCTGGAGTGAAGGTTTGCACGGTGAGGTTAGTAGCCTGCAGTGAGTGACTCCTCAGGAGATGGGTGGTGAGGCCTCAGAGAGCAGAAGAAGAGGGGAAAACAAGAGAGCATGTGGAGGGGCTAGACAGTAAGAAAAGCCTCTGAAAATATCTCGTGCCTACTCCAAACTGTGGTCCAGCTGAATCTGCTGCTGCTGCTGCTGCCGCTGCCGCTGCCTAGGATGAAATAACTGCCAGAGCGGCAAAGGTAGATAACCTTGAGCTTCACAAAAAGTACAAAGGGCTGAGCCCAGGACCAAATTGTTAACTGTAAGTGTTGTAAAAGTTCAAGGAAATGACAAATTCAAAGAAAATGATGGAAGATTTGAGAATATTTCTTTGTGTGTTTTCATTTGGTCTCTCAAGTATCCCATAGGTTAAAAAGAGCAAATTGTATCTTCTGGGGTTGGTAAATGGCTCTCCTTATCTGAATATCTCAATTGTTCACCACACAATATCCATCTTCTCAGACACCTCCTTCTGCCGAGAAGCAGGAGATTGCAAGGAACAGCACTCCATTGTAGACGTGCTGTGGCGGGGAAGGTGGCTGCCCTACACTCCCACTCCTTCGCAGCTGCCTCAGCAGCTTTCCAAGTCGAGAGGAAAATGAGAAAAGATGGCTCTTTCGTTTGGCCTCTGGCACAGCCCACCTCCCCATCAGGCTCAGATGCCCTTGCTCCAAGGCAGTGTGTGGGGTCCAGCATACCTGGCAGAGCACCACAAGTAACAGTCCCCAGGAGTACGTTATATGGTTTAAGTCGATGAAATGATATTTATGTACGAAGATGCTATTACTTTGCAGACAATTGCCCATGTGTAGCTGAAAACAAGCCATTAAACAAACAGAAAGCCTAGCCCATGACTTGTATTCCTTCGCTACTATTGGTTTTGTGGCCAAAGCCTCAGCCTCCAGATGGCTGACACTTACGCTCTCTGCTTTGCTTCAGAGAATGCTGGGGACCTTGGCTCAGAAGGAGCCACACTGCCTCTCCCTGCTCAGGCTGGATGGTGGGCTACGCAGCTGTGGTGCTGACTGCAGACAGTCCTTGCTGGTGCCTTCAGTCTGGGAGTCCAAGTCCCATGAATGCTCCAGCATCCCCTCTGTTCTGTCTCCCTGCTAAAGCTCGTCACTGTGAGCCCAGCTTCTCAATCCATTTGGCATATCTTCTTCCTTCAAAGCAAACTCTTGGGCATCAGAATGTGTAATAAGCCTTCATCTCCTGGACCACATCAGAAGAGGAGGAAGGAAATCGATAGCTTCCGCCTTCTCCTCTCTTCCCCAACTCACTGCCAGAGGTCTGTTTTAAGCATACTGGGTCACATCCTACTAATCTGAGCTTTAAGCTAGGCACAAAGCAGTTCCTTTATATGCATGCTGATTTGGAAATGCCCCTACCGATTTGACTTTTCAGGAATGCACTTAGAATGACAGCCTCTGAAAAGTAGCTTATGGGAAACCTTCCCCCCCAACAACCCCTCGCCTTCTTATTTGAGGCAGGGAGACAAAAGAGAGACAGAGAGGATGAAAGAGACATCGATTTGCTGTTCCACTTATTTATACATTCATTGGTTGACTCTTATATGTGCCTGACCGGGAATCCAGCCCCACCACCTTGGTCCATCAGGATGATGCTTTAACCAACTGAGCTACCTGGGAAGGGAGGAAATGCCCTTCTAAAGAGAGATTAGATTGCAATTCTTCCTCTTCTTCCTCCTCTTCTTTTCCCTTTCTTCCTGCCCTTTCCCCCTCCTCTTTCTTTTTCTCTTTTCCTTCCCTTCTTCAAATATACAAGTACCAACCTCTCTCTCCCTTCCAGCCCCTTCAGTTGTTTATCATGTATCTTCCTGCTCACCAGCATCTCCTGTTCAATGAGATATACATAACACAGTCTCTGTGGAGCAGTAGTCCCTCAGACTCTTGGTACCACATACACAGGAAGCCCATCCTTGAGCAGGTAGGGAGAATTACCACGGTCATAAATACAATATGAAGGTGAACAGAGAGGTCGTCTTTTCAATTCACAGAACTTCTTAGCACTCTGTGCTTGGCATAGAGGACGATGACCATCGAATGGGTCTGCATCCAAAGCCTTCCACAGTACAGCCCCCATTTGCCTTTCTAAACCTGTTGCCCTCTGCTGCCTTCTGCCCTCAGTCGGAGCCTCCACTCCTCGCTCTTTGTAAATGCAATGTACTCATTTCAGAGTGGGGGCCTTTTTCAGTACTCTGTTCCGCTGCTTTCTGCCCAGAATGATTTCTTCTTTCTTCCCAGCCAAGCCAAACAGTTCTCATCTGTCAAGCACCAGACCCACAGCTCACTCCCTCCACAAAGCCTTCTTTGACTGATCTGGCTCTCTGGGTGCCTTCCTCTCGGGCTCCTCTGGTACTTGGATTAAAGCCCTCTTTTCAGGTTGTTCTGTGCAGTGGAAATGCTGCCAAGCATCCCCCAACTCTCCCTTAAGGACCAGCATTGACTTAGATGGCGAGACTGGGCTCTCCCTCGCTCTTGATCACTCACCCATGGGCTGCTGCTACTGGTCTGAAGGGAAGGCTGACTCAGTTGCCAGATCCTGAAAATGGATCACAATAAGCAGGAAGTTGTTTATTTGCTTTAATCATAAAAGACTGACTTCTACATGTGGAATTTTCTTGGAAAAGACACGGCAAAAGGCAAAGAGAACAATAAAACAGTTAGTGACTAGTAGCTAAGTGACTTATTTTTTAAGAAATAAAATGTAAGTAAATTTTACTCTAAAATAAAAGTATTTAAAAAGTTGTTAATAGAATGGCTCCTTTATCTAAGGATGTTCTTAGAAAGCGGATAAAGGTAATCAGGGATAGGTTAATGCTTTATATTAAGAATCGGGGGGAAATGATAAAGTCATTCACAAGAGTGAAAGGTTAAAACCCGTTTTTCCTGAGACAGAAGAGTATTGGAAGTGCCACCTTTGTCAGAAGACTTCTCGGCCACACTCTTGAGCTCTCTGGTAGGGACACCATATCCAAGGCAGACATGCTTATCCTTCCAGCAGTCTCGGGTTAGAGCTGCTGTCTTCAGATCACACAGTTCCCTTAATAGCCCATTATGTCCAGCACTCATGAGTTCATCTACTATGCTCATATTCACACAACGTCGGCCCAAATTACTTCTCCAGCCCTGGCCAGGTAACTCAGTTGTTTAGAATGTTGTCCCATTACACCAAGGTTGTGGGTTCAATCCCCGGTCAGGGCACACACAAGAATCAACCAGTAAAAGCATGAATGAGTGGGACAACAAATCATTGCTTCTCTCTCTCTCACTCCAATCAGTCAATCAATAAAAATTATTTCTCCAAATTTGCAACTCAATTCAAATAATGCAATCAAATGAGTGAATACAAAAGTGGATACAGATTTGGAATGAAAGATAAAAAGTTCAGATAGTACATGTATAATAGTCAGAAACATGCTTTTAATATTTTTCTCAGTTTATAAAGTTTTATACACCTCTGAGTAGTATACTATATGAAGGGGACTCCAATGGTAGCATAACAAAAATTTGGTATAAAAACAAAAACAGGAATTTGTAGTTTAAGTTTAAAAAGAGCAGCCAGAACTTAATAACCAGTCATCCAACATCTGATATAATCTCCAGAATGCAGAAACTGATTAAGATTGCACTGCACTTACTATGACTAAGGCGGTAACAGCAGAGAATAAGGTTTGGTTAGACTGCCCTCAATAATCTAGGTCACAGAATGTTAAAAATAGAAAGCCAACTCATCCAGACACTTTATAGCAAAGAAAGACTGAGGCTTGATTAAATGGGTTGCAACTTTCTTTTCCTTAAAGAGCTCTTTTCTTAAAAGGATGAGTCCTGTCTGCATTATCATGAACTGCATTTTTGTTATTTTTATAAGGTGAAAAATACAAGAACCAAGTAACGATAGAACCGGAATTTCAATTTAGAATCAATCTCAAATTTTAAAATTTCAATTTAAAATCTCTTTACATACTTGAAAGTATTGTTCTAAGACTGTTGAAAATAAATGCTCTTAGGCTGTATTTTTAATTAATCTCTGTTTTGTGGTTCTTGAAGAGTCACTCTACCTCCTGAAGAGTCACTCTACCTCCTACTTGTTTTCCGCTGGACAATAAATAACTAGCAGGATGAGATGGCTTAGCTGTCTCTTAAAACCGTTCCAGGAGAAGGCAAGATTTAGAAAGCATGTGCCATGAGAACTGAACAGTGCTACAGCTGGGGGCTGTGTTCCTCACAGGCAGGTACTAAGTGTACAAATGTAATTCTGATGTTTATCGTAAGAGATATGACTACAGCTTCTAATATATTTTAGTATAGCTATTAATGTACAATGCCAGAAGACGAGGGCTGCACCGTTGGACAAAGAGATAGAGGTCGCCTGACAGTTCTCCACCACGCGGTACGGGAGTACTTACGCGGCAGTGAGGTAACCCTCCAAAAAGCCCGCCACAAACATGATGACCTCGTTGCTCAGGGTCTGAGAACCATACCCCGCTTTGATCTCCAGGACACCCCAGCCTGTGGTGTTCATAGAGTTATTATAAAAGCCATAGGCATCCCCGCTCTTGTCCAGCACGTTTTTGATGTGCACTGTCTTTTCCGCAGGTATCCAGTACGCAGTTGCATAGGAGACTTCTGGAAGAAAAGGAAAGGGAATAATGATAGGGTGCCATTCAACTGATTTTCTTATGCATTTTCTCCCATGGAAACAATTCCAACACATTTGCTTTTTAAAGAATTCCATTCTAATGAATTGGGAAATCTGCCACGATAGTTTGTCTTTGTAGCAAGTGGGGGAAAAACCAGAGCCTTAATTGAGGGGGATCAGCCCATAGCAAAAATATCAGCTAAAGTTTGCAGGGGTGTGGTTATAACTTCATAGCGGTGGGTCTACCGGCTCCACCCGAGAGATGGGGTAGCGGCCAGGCCAGAGCTGGAGCCCTCGCCACTTCCTCATTCAGCTAAGGACAGGGTTCACGTCCCTGGTCGGCAGGGCCTTCCATTCCACTCAGCAGCTGGGTCAAAGCACTCATATTCTCTGGCTCCTTATCCTATTTTTCCTGCTTAATTCTTACAAGACATTAGATTCCTATTTAGCAAAAAAAATAAATAAATAAAAACTACCACTTGTGACCCCTTCAAGTTCTTGATAATTTCGTGAATTCATCCTCACAGATCCTGTATTGATGTCTCTCTTCTCATTCACTTCAATCCCTCTACCCACACGTGCTCTGGATCCACCCCCCTCACTTTTGTTAGGAACTTTGGTCCACCCTGTATCTTCTTGCTCTAGCACCCTAAAGTTCTCTCTCTGTGGTGGCCCCTCCCTCTCTAGTAAATTAACATGTTCTATTGCCACACAGAGCAAAGCTACCACAGAAGCTCTCTGGGTCCTGTGAGCAGCTTTAGCTATTGCTGGAATCTCTCCCTTCATAATATTATTGCAAATGTTGTAGCGCACGCTGTATCAGGGACCCTACTAGGTGCTGGTGATACAGTTGTGACCGTGGCAGGCTCAGTTCCTGGCTCCACCCACTTCACTCCCTCAGAGTCGTCACTTCAGCTGTGGCGGCTGGCATCCATGCCCACCATGCTGCAGGCACTGCTCTGGCTGCGTCACGGATGAAATTCTTGAGTCCCAATGTCACATGCGTGTCTGAAAGCGTTTGACTCTGGTGACCACTTATTCTTAAAACTCTTTCCTCCCACGAGTCTGGGACAACACTCTCTTCTAAATTTCCTCCTCCTCTGATGGCTGTGGACCTTACAGCACACTTAGGAACACCATCTGGGTGACTCTATAAGCACTAAAAATTCAAAATATTCCAAACAAAACTCATATTCTCTTCCAGCCCACCTTCCATCTTCTGCTGTCTCTGTGATTTTTCAGCCTGAAACCCAAGTCCGGGCAGGCCTCTCCTGTGTCTCACGCAACTCACGGTTAATCAAAACATCCTAAATATCTCTCCCACCAGTCTTTAGTTCTCCACTTTAGATATCACAGCTGGCCTTAACTTTAAAGAGGACTTTTCAAATTCCATTCTTCATACTCTGCCAGAGGGACCTTTCTAAAATACAACACTGATTTGTTTACTTGACTACCGAAAAACTTCAGTGGCTTTTACTGCCTAGAAATAAACTTCTTTAGTTTATACTACCTGCCTTCATGACCTGGATCCTGCCTGCCTACCTACCAGCTTCACCCACCGCCCCTTGCGCTTTGTGATCTGGAAACGGTTGCAGACCGCTCCAGCCTGCCACAAGCTGGCCAACACCTTGGACTCGCATATGCTCCTTCCTCTGCCTGAGAGTTTCTCTCTTGTTAGCCACCTAGTAATCTCAAAATTGCTATTTTAGACTCAGGAAACAGCACCCCTTTGAAAGGGCTGACTTGCTCTCCAAGCTCAATATACCTAGTATCTACATCTTTCGGTCTTATTACTTTGTACTGTAACTTACATGTCTGCCCCTGCTCCTACCTATGACCTCCTGAAGCTCAAAACTGTCTCCTCGGCATTGGGTATGGTGCCCGACCCATAACAGACACTCAGTAAATATTTGTGAAAGGAAGAGAGACTTAGGAAAAGAAAGAAAAACCAGAAAAAAGAAAGGGAGAAAGGATAGGGTATATATGGCGTTCGTTTCTCTGCCTAAGAAACCACTGCACAGCTGCTCAGGTTAA
Organism: Micronycteris hirsuta; assembly: GCA_004026765.1. Classification (NCBI taxonomy): domain Eukaryota; kingdom Metazoa; phylum Chordata; class Mammalia; order Chiroptera; family Phyllostomidae; genus Micronycteris; species Micronycteris hirsuta. The sequence continues at coordinate 255,181 of PVJI01000433.1, forward strand.
AGAGCAATTTTACTTTCGAGTCATTGACGAGGGAAGGAGGCCCAAAGGACTCTCGGGCTCCAGGTTGGGACTCAGCAGATGAATGCCGTGTCATTCACTGAGAAAGGGAGCAGGTGGGGAATAGGTCTGGGAAAAAAGTTTGGGATATACTGAGGTTTTAGTGGTTAAGATACTAGAAATTCTAGCTCAGATTAAATTCAAAAGTGACTCACCATTTTGGTTTTTTGATGTAACGATTGTCTAACAAATAAGCACTAAAAGTATAATCATAATCTTAGAGCATCATGACCACAATGGTAGACTTTCTTTAAAAAATGGTTAAGTGGAGGTAAGGACATTGATGATCACAGGTACAGGTGCAGAATACTTTATCAACAAACTCCCGATGGCAAACAATAGTCTAATTATTAATAGTCACAAATTGGCCACAATTTGACAATCGTGGGCAGTATCCATAGAAACTTCCCTTCTTCACCTCCAAAGTACAGTAAATAAATATGCCTTCCAAATTGATTTTGAACCACAAATGCCATAGCCTCATCCCTTCCTAGCCTTTCTCTCACTCTCTTCTACCCTCACCTCCAGTGAGTCCGTACGGAAATGAGAAAGCAGGATTGACTGAATATGAAGCAACCACAAATGGCTGCAGCAAGGGCGGGGCCATGAACAGAAACTGCAGAAAAAGGAAGGCAACACTTGTCAGTCTCTTCTCTTTCAGTTCCCACATAACATGATTTTCAGCTTTTGTTCCCTTCTCCCAAATGTTGGTATTTCTCATCCAGCATCCTGACCTTCCCTTCCCTTCGTTTTCCGTGCCAGTAGCTGTTTTTGCTATAAACTTGGCTTGCTCTCAATCTGAGCACTCAAGAGCTGTGCTTTCATTGTTACGGGTTCTGCCAAACTTCCCCTCGTTTCCTGACCACCAATAATAAACGTCTGCAAATCTGTGCTTTTTGACACTAGTCTGTCCTCACACATGCAAGTCCCCCACCCAGTCCTCATGAGAATTCAGTGATAAAAATCTACTAACAAGCTGACCAATTTAGCAAATGCTTTGAGAATTACGCCAAAATCTGAGTTTCTTGATTCACCCCTAATTGATGTCCTCTACTCCTCGATGTTTTCTCCATGTCTCTCTTTCCAGTTTTCCCAGCACGGCACAATTTTTAAATCCTTTAATAGCTTTTAAGCCATTACATTTTTTCTAAAAAAAAAAAAATCTCCATGTTAGGAAGCAGATGATGTAAAAAGTAGAATAGCAAAAGGTAGAAAAACACTACATACTTCGAAGCCTAACCGAGCTTTACACAAGCTCTGTGAAGGCAGGGGCTGCTCCTGCTTGCGGCCACCGCAGACCCCGGAATCGCGGTGCCCGGCGCAGTTCCGTTTCTATGAACCTCGTTTACTTGTGTGTGTTCGTGAAATGAAAGCAAGATTTATGGTAATGTTCACAGAAGTTAGCCTAAAATAACTGAAGTAATTGCAACACGCCTTCAAGCTCAGATGAGGAGCCTAGAGAACGGTTCGGCTGCTCACAGCACAAGTGCCATGTATTGGCATTTTCTCTAGAGTTTGGAAATGGAGAACAAGATTTAAACATTTTTTTAACAGCTACATTCTCAACATCAACACAGTTGATAAATATTTGTTGAATGGGAATGTTACTTTATAAAATCAGGGTATTTTCTTCTATAAATAAAGATGGAGGAAGCAAAATCATTTAAAATTTTATTTTAATTACTTGTATATTCTAGTATTTTCTATGAGTTAATTGTCTTCAGTTAAAAAAATTCCTAACTGTCTTAGAATTTGTAAAATGGTCATAAATGGCTTAAATCACTCTCTCCCATATTTGGAGCCTAATTTTCCTAGCCCCTCATTTATGATAGAGTAAGTGGTATTGAACCCTGAGCAATACAATTTTGGCTAAAATGGTCAGTAAGCTAGAGCAAAAGAGAAAGAAACATGAGAGAGCAGAGGTTCTGAATATGTAAGAGAAAATGTAAAAAGATTAAGATTGCAATTTAATCTATTCAGATTGGGTTTAGCTAATAGTTCACTGATTCTGATCCCTGAATTGCTTTTCTCTTTTATGGCCACTGAGCATAGTGTCTCCTGATCTCTCTGTCTCTGTGCATGTGGCATTGCTGTTCCCTTTTTCGAAATGGTTCTCAATAAATTAATATTTGGCTTTTGGATTTCCTTTGACTCTTCATCAGAATCACTAAGAAAATAGCTGACTCGTGAATAAACAATTTCCAGGCAACAACATTATAAGTAGGAGTTTCAGCTTTCACCCACCACAGAAATCAGATTATTTTGGGGAGTGTTCTCAGAGAACAGGAATAGGGGACTGGTGGAATAGAACAGGGAATGAGGGAATGTTAACTAACAGTGCATTCTGACATGGTCCGAGGAGGTGTGCAGAATAAGCCTCTGAAGACCCTATACCAGGGATGGAGGGGGGAACATTATCCATAGGGTCCCACCCTGCATAAGTCAAAGGTTGTCCTGTGTCATGTTAATCCCTCACTCCAGGGTTTGCATGTGCTCCAGTGCTAAATGGTTATGAATTCAGAGAAGCTCTGAGTCAGAAAGCAAGGGAATCCTGTAGTGTCACTGAGTGGAGGTGCCTCAGGTTACACCTGCATGAAGCTATTTAGAATAAAAGTCAGGTGAGAGGATGTGAGGTGGGATGCATAATGGACCTGATACATTTGGTAAATAAAAAAGGATATAGCTTTTATAAAGTAGCCCCAAAGCAAAAAAACACTAACGCAGAAAAATGCTATAGATTTGCCTGAAACTAAAATGATCCATTTCCTTCTTCCCCTCACAACAAACCTATTCTTCACTATGAGATTAAATCAGAGTTTTTGCCAAAAATCTTACCAACAGAAAGTCAATTTAGCCCCATTCTAATTGGGCTGTCTTAGCTTACTCTTCATCTAGATTACTTTTTGGTTATGTGTATTTGTATGAATTTGGTCCAATAAATTTGATTATTAGGTTCTGGAAAATCAGGAAGAGGTATTGCATATTTCATTGTATCAACTTCCTTGGGTCTAACACAATGCTTTATTGATTATGTGGCTGCCTGAATTGCAAACTATCACAATAGCTGTGAAGGTCACACTTAGAGACAGATTTGTATCAAGTCTGTAGTATATTCTTGATTTCTAATTGCGAATTAGAATTTTGGTACCCTAGGTTTGGAAATGCAGGTTTGAATAACTCTATACTACCTTATGTTGAAACTGTAATTGCATTTGCAAGGCTGACAAATTTCAGAGCAAGCCTGTGCCTTTCAATCAACAGCATAAATGAGGAAGAACAATACGACGTTAGGAAAACTCCTTGGCAAGTGGAACAGGGAAACTGGCCCCATCCAGCACTCTGACCCACCTGCCTTCTTCTCCCTTGCAGGACCACTCCCTTAAGCATTAAGCCCTCAGGGCAGTGAGGTTCTGATCAGCATCAAATAATCTTAGGAACAAAGCATTGGGTCTGTTGACCACAGAGACAGAATTCAGTCAAACTGGAGATAACTTTTAGGTGTCAGTTGCGTTTCAGGTCCAGGCCCAGAAAAGCAGCAAAACCGAGGAAGTAATGCCATGGTTGACGTCAGGTGCAATGACTAATGACCCTCTTCCCTAGTGCCAGCCAATTAGTAGAGACTATGACCCTGAAATGACACACCTGAAAAGCTTATGAATATTCTATTGAGATGCTCCTTGGCAACCTCCTCTAAAATCCTCCTCTTCAGAAAACAGATAAAAACTCTTAAGGCAAGTGACCCAGTGAACAATGCTGTCTCTCTAGAGTACACCTGAGTCTTTGCCCCACTCTTTGTGCAGGCATGCACCCTTGCTTTCTTTCTCCTAAGAAAGCTCCAAGAACCCTGCTTTTGCCTCTGTAACTTGTTTCCAGAGTCCACATGGCCCAGATGGCTCATTTCTTCTACCTCTGTGACTTTCTAAATAAACTTTCTCTTTCACTAGAGTTCTTGGTTCTGAATTCTTTCTTAGCTAAACTCAAGGACTGAGGTCTGACATTCACTGCTAACACAAACTATGTAATAACGTTAATGATTTTCTAGCCACATCTTAAAGCTGAACTTTCAAAAGATCATGGAATGTAAGTTATGAGCAACTGGAATCTCCTCCATTAAAAAAAAAAAAAGATGAAGTCTAAATGCATTTAAAAACCTTAAAATACTGAACAAAATAAATTCTTTGAGATTCATTCTATTATTGGTGCTGCTACCTCATTTGCTATCTCAACAGGTAATGCTTTAAAATTTGGAATTCAACAAAACAAAAGATAACAGGTGACAAAAGTAAAAATAATGCCTAGAGATGTATGAAAACAAAAATTTCTGCTCTTCATGTCAGAACAAAGTCCCAAGATGAAATTCACAATTCATAGTTTATATATTATAAAAGGTAATCACCATGAAAACTGATTTTTTTAAATGTTCTACTTCAATTTAAAGACTGAAGAAAGTTTCTTTTTAATTTTCTTCTGGAGAAAGTTTTCGATTTTTGCTATCAGATTCACATTTCCAGAAGGACCAAGAAACAAGACTTAATAATAGAAATGAATTGGTACTTCTCCCAAAAGTTGTATACATTTTTATAAACAAACTGATATAGGGAGAGCACAAGAAAATGTTTGAGTTCACAGGAGTACTTCTTTTGGGTCTGATACACCCAGCTAGTGGGGATGTACTGTAGGAAGACTTAGTGAGGCTCAGAAAGACAGAAAAGAGCTGGGAGGTTCTAAAGCAGCTTGACTAAAACAATTGAGGTGATTTTAGTCAGAAGGTTCCAACCCTGGAAAGTGACCAAGAAAACTGTTCACTATTTTCTGGAACAGCTGCTTAATGTGTATCCCTCAAATCCCCAAAATGCTGGACCCTGACTAAGGAAAAATCCTGATTGTGTAAGTTATTACATCACAGCACATAGACGATCATTTGCCATCTTGGTTGTTTAATCAAGAGATCTCCGATGTCTTTTCATAGAAAAGCAACTCCAATGGCCAGTGATAACAGCTGCTCAACTATAGTCATGCATCACAGAACAATGGAGATATTTACATTACATCTGTCAATGAATGACTGGTCATTGTGCAAATATGACAGAGTTCACTCACACGAATGTAGATGGTATAGCTCACCACACACCTAAGGCTATTATTCTGCAGGGGAGAAAATAATTTTCCTTCTACTCTTCTGGATTCTTGGCTGAGCCATCCCGGAAATAAAAGTCAGATTAAAAAGAGAAAAACAAAGGTCTAATAACACATATACCTCTATATACATAAGAGAGACCCAGAAAAACTGAGTTATTCACCTAAATGGCTGAAGCAACCACCTTAAATACCATCTTCAGCCCTGTGTCACAGGGACAAAAGAAGATGTTGGGGGTGGGGGTTCAGTCAGGGACAGTTACCAGGAAAGGCACAGAGTCTCAGGGATCAGGTTGTTATGCAGCTTTAGGTCATTGCTGGCACCGATGAGAATTTCTGAAGATGAGGTCACTCTGTGAGGGAGACAAATGGAGATCTCCCTCACAGATGTAAACGCCTTTCCAAAAGGGTCGCTTCTACTTGGTTTTAACACTTCTCCCGGGCCTGCGGTTTCTTAAATTAACCAACCTAACATAATCCTCATGCTAAATAGGCATGTTTTGGGGTGACAAATTCTGTGCCGCTACATCTCCTACACTACAAACCTGTACAGCATGGTACTGTGCTGCACATTGGAGGCAAGTGTAACACAATAATCTGTGTAAGGCGTTGCACTATGAGTTACAATGGGTACAATATTACCAGGCAGTAGGAATTTTTCATGTCCACTACAATCTCACGGGACCACCATTGTATATGCAGTTGAGTAAAATGTCATTGTGTGGCATATGATTATATATAGCCCCTACTGTACATAGCCAGGCACTGTTCCTCATGACCACTTTATGAGACAGATAGTATTAGAATACCCATTTTACAGATTAGGAAATTGAGGCATAGAGTGATTATGTAATTCACTTAAAGTCACACAGTAAGTATTGGAGCCAGGATTCAAACACGGGCAGTCTGGCTCCGTAGTTTCTATTCGTGGAATTCGATACTATCTCTCTAACACTATACTTCAAAAAATGAAGAACAGCCGTAGAGTGAACATATGGAGCAACCACCTCAGTGATTTTGAAATAAGAATGTCTTCAGAGTTAAAGAAGCACCTGAGATTGGTCTCAACCAAAGGCTGCTGAGTCACCATAAGGAGACTGAGAGACTCCCGGGACAGCAAACTCCTTGACAACTACACAGAAGTATATTACCTATCTCGAGAGGCTATCTGTTAGGCTCAAGTGGGCACTGGTGAGCCATGGAAGCCCAGAAAAGGCAGTGTCCCACAGTCAGGGTTGCGCCAGGCGGACACTGTCAGTGGAGGAGCGCCCATGCCCTGCCCGGAGTGTCAGGTTCCACTGGGAGGCGGATTAATCCGACCTCTGACCTGAGAACCCCTCGTAGTTTCAGTAGAAGAACATGGCTGGAGCAGGCTACACAAATATCCAGTCTATTAAAAATTAACAACTGGCATTTTGGTTAATATACATATATGTTTCTCAGGATGAATCAGCTTCCTTATATCTGATCAGCTCTGGAACACTGGAAAGAAGGAATTTCTGGAGTCCAGCCCTGCAGGTGCGAGGGCCAGGTTTGGAACCAGTTTTACCAAGGCTTCTATACCATCCTACAAGTCTCTTGGCAACCAACCCATCCCTTCCCTTAAACACAACCTGACTTCACTATACAAACAGCTTAGAAAAATTATATGAGACATCCTAAAAACAAATACGGGCCTTTCCAGTCTGGAAAGATAAAGGCAATGCAGTTACACAGCTACAGTTTGCAACAGTTTGGAAGACATGGCTAGGATGAACATTTACTTGTTTGCTGATCTCTAGAATAATTGCAGTAAAAAGTATTTTTAAAAAATTGAAGAAGTTGTTTGTGTGCAGAGATGCATCTTACTGGCTATAAAAGTCATTCCAAGGAGATTAAAATGCATTCCCTTCGGTGTTTATCATGTACACACTAAATTCAAAGTACTGAGCTGGGCACTCAGAGGAAACATGGAAAGCATGTGGCAAACGTGCAAAGACCCTGTTCTCTGTCCATGGAAACGTGGCAAAGACCATGTTCTCTGTCCTCCGTTTTGCAGTCTAAGAGAAGGCAAGACAAAGCGCCCAAAACCTGCATTGGGAAAGCAGGCGAATATGGGTGGAAGGAAGGAAAGCGAGATCACTTTTCTGGAAACAGTCAGCACGGGCATCACTGGCTGTCCTTGGACTCCATGTTAAGAAGTCTTTCCGGATTGCGGGGCAGAGCGTTGTCAGGAAGGCCAGTAGCAGAAACACCCTCACTCCCTCGCCTTGACTCCCCACCCACCTGGCATGGAGCCAGCTTATTTATCATTTGGGGAACTCTGTTTAAGAAGCAGTTCCTTTCCAGATGATATCTTCTTGAATAAACAGTGTCGCATCTTAAGAAAAATAATGTCTCCTGCTCACTCCTCAGGCTGCCCCATCCCCCGCCTACAGACAATTTAAAACAATCCCAACAATCCGTAAGAACAGAAAAGGGAGAAAAGTGTCAGCCAGCGTTCCAGACACAAACACCCTTTCCGCATCCCGCGCACTCTAGCTCGCGCCCGGTACCTGGGAACGCACAGTCTTCCGGGCCTGAACCTGGCACCAACACCCAGTCCACAGTCCTGGGAAGGATCGGAATGTGCTGGGAAATCTAGAGTCGGAAGCCTGGGGCTGCATCACTTTTGATCTCAGAAGCCCAAGCAGCTTAAAAGACTGAAAAAATGGAAAAGCAATACGCGGGCAAGTTGTGAAAACCGAGGTCCTGAAAGGCGGAAGGTGGAGTAACAAGCATCGGAACACTCGCCTAGGAAGGGGCGCGCTCTGCTAAACCCCACGCCACTCTTACGCAGGTCAACACAGAAAGGGGGTATACGATTAAACAAAATCCTTCCTTTACATTACTTTTGAAGTCTTTCAAGTTCTTTAATTATTGCCGATTTTATTCATTGGGAGTGAAAATGCCAAATCCAAACTTGTCTTTTTGTTGTTTGTTTGTTTTTTGCAAAGGGTACAGATAAGTGCCAATACCTGTTAGCGGGTGAAACCTGTTTCGCTAAGAGGGGAATAGTTAAGCAAATGCCCTTTAGCATTTCAGCTCTGCCTTCATATGCTGTGTATCTTTATGAAAATTACGTAATCTTAAATTTTCTCATCTGTAGAATGGGGATAATAATGCTATTTAAATTATCCTATAGTGAGCGTTATATTGGAAAACGTACATCCCTTTAGCACACTGCCGGACACGTACCCAGCTGGCAGTGCCTTGTTGCATTTCTTAGCATTTTAAACCAGTTATTGACAATTAAGAAGGGGGTAGGAGTGGCAGCCCGGAATCATACCTCCCTATGATGCGAATAAATATATTTAGATGTCCTTTGGCTAGCGCTTTGAGGACCAGCCGGGCCTCAGCAAGCCGAGTCGTGCAGGAGCGAACCGATTTGCCTGCCAAGAACTGTGGCCAACACTTTTTAGTTCGCAGGAGCACACACCCCATGCCCTTCTCCCGGGCGAACCCAGAGCCACGACAGCGCTAGAGCGAGCCTTGTCAGTCCCCCGCAGGAGCGCGTTCCTTGGCGGCCACTCAGAACCCGGACACTCGCTAGAAGTAAACTTGGCGGGACCCGGGGCTCGGCGGGGCGCGCTCTGCTCACCTGCCAGGCTGGGCGGCATGGCGGCGGCCAGCAGCAGCAGCCGCAGCAGCAGCGGTGGCCGCGGGGCCGAGGGCGCGGGCAGCCGCAGGAGGCGCCCGTCCAGGCTGCGGCGGGACATCGTTCTGCGGTCGCGACCTCCGCTCAGCCGGACCAGGTGGCCGGCAGTGGCAGCTGCTGGAAGAGCAGCTCGTGGGCCGGCAGAGGCGCTCCGCGTCTCAGAGTTGGAGCGTCCTTAACTTCCTTCTTTCATTAGTTCGGCTCGTTTGGGGCTTTAGATGGGGAGGAAGCCTCACGTGGCCTTGGGAACAACCTTCGCCCTATGGTGCCCCAGTCTGGGAAAGGCGGGTCCTTTGTGACCCTCTAGCGCCCAGTGGGCCGGGCTGGGAAAGTTGCCCGCTGCACTTCTGGGATCTAACAACGTTACGCACGACTTTCTCTGCTCGTGGGGCCGTTTCGCAGCCCTAGATTTGAACAAATCAGTTTACGTCAACACCACTAGCCTGAGTCTCCCGGGACGGCTACTCCTCTGCAGCAGGAGGGTTGGGGAAAATGCATGCCCCTGCTTACAAGCAGCTCTGATTCTTTGCCTTCTGGAAAGGTCCTTACAGGTCCTTTCTCCCCCAAGGATCAGCGTCTCTCCATCCCAGGCTGTTTAACCTAAATCCATTTGCTGCAGCTCAAGACTTTGGATCCTTTGCTTTTTTGTTCATTGGCTGGAGCCACCACTGGAAAGAGTTTCAGACAGAGCTGTGAAGTCCCCATTTCTGCGCAGAGTCAGTTGAAAGTGACATTGTGAAGTAGGCAAAACTATGCGTTGGGTGACATTGTGAAGTTGGCAAAGGGTGCCCTAGGTGACATTATGAAGTAGGCAAAAGGTATTTTATTCATTCAATAAGCATTTATTGAGCCCATCTTATGAGCCAGGTACCAGTGGTTTTATAAAGACAAGAGCAGGACTTCCCACAGCCAAGAAGGGACAAAGCCATACACCCAAATTCTTGAGGGAAAATAAGGGTGCGCATTATACATGGATAGTACTAATTCCGTATCTGTGTACGTTGTATTTGTTCTTGTGTTTTGTAATTATTTGTTACATAAAATTTCTTGTACCACAATGTGTTCAAAATAAATGCTAAAATTCCTTTATAATATTAAAAAATTAAAACGAAAGATTTTTTCCTTAAGAGTTTGGGCCAAAAATGTGAGTGCGCATAATACACGGCAAAATACGGTAAATACACAGGTACTTGGAGGTTGCCGTTAGCGCTGTAGTAGCGCTATACAGAAGGTACACACGGGACAAGCCCCCACACAGCCTGCGGCCCAGGCACCCACTCTTCTCTCTTAGTTTTGTTTTGAAGCTTAATTGAAGTGTTAAGGGGCAATGGAAAGGGGGAACAACAGTCACCTTTCCTGCAGCAGGAAATATGTTTGTAATTGTTAGAAAAGATACAGAACAATTACATCAAATCTGTGTGCAAATTGTTAAACATGAGTCCTGAGTCATAATTTTGTTCAGGGACAGCACCTATCACAGTGCTTAGATGATATTATCATTTAATGGATAAAGGAACTGAGGACATTGTAAAAATGGCACATTTTTCTTCGAGTTAGAAAATAAAGGAAAATGATGAACATTTTGTTGTACTGTGTTGGGAAGAGAACTGCATTACGACATCCAAGGAAGTTTTTCCCCCCAAATATTGTAGTCATGCCACCCTCTGCCACCCCCTCCACCTTACTGACTTTTCCAATCCCAGGAGCTACATGTTCAGATGCCAAGGTGTGTATAAGAATGCCTGATACTAAGTACAAGACACTCATCAAATAGTTGTTGGCTTCCATGTTCCAGGCGTAGAGCAGTAAACAAAACAAAGTTCCTGCCCTCACACAGCTTGCATTCTAGTGGCGGAAGCAAATTATATAAATAAATTAGTTGCACCAGGATCTCTCAACCTCAGCGTTGTGACATTTTGGCCCATACAATTCTTTGCTGTGGGGAGTTATCCTGTGCATCCCCTGGCCTTTCTCATCAACTCTGGATGCCATGATGACTTCACTCCCAAGTTGTGACTATCAAAAATGTCTTCAGCTGTTACCAAACATTCCCCTGAAGGACAAATTCGCCCTCAGTTGAAAATCACTGAATTTGATGATGATAATAAACCGTACCTTCTTTAAATTGTGCAGGGTTTATGTATCTGGGAAGGAAATGAGCAGCGAAACGTATACCAAAGCTGAGAGGAGGACTAAAGACTGCGAAATGATTTTATTACTCCTGCAGTAGATGTGTGGTTTGGGGCTGCGTACCATCCATTACCCTATTCCTGGCACCAACTTTTCATGAATCTGGACTCCACTGGTTTAGAAGTTTCAGCGAGCATTGGAGGAAGTAGGTGTCCACCAGGAGACACAATAATACTTGCACTGAATTGGAATTTGAAATTGCTGTCCGGTCTTTATTGGGTTCCTCATGGGGCCAGTGTGGGGGAACTGGGAAAGAGTAGGATTACAGTGTTGGTCAGAGTGATGGAGCCTGATTATTGAGTGGAATCACTATTGCTCCACAGAAGGAAGAGAGGACAACACAAGGAGCTCAGGGGAGTCCTTTGTAGCACCAAGTCCTACTGAAATGGTCCACAAAAGTGCTGTCACCTGACCTAGGTGGCACCAGCAGGGACTTGCCCCGACCAGCAGGGCAGTCAACTGGGGTAGACCTGTTAGTGAAGGAGTGAGAGGGACAGGAGGCCCGAAGAATGGCAGCAAGACGAGATTCTGATCAAGCTGCAAATTTTATTTGAGGATCGCGGGTATGTATACTGGTTGGCTGAGGGGCGTTGCTGGAGAAGCTCGGTGGAGTCGTGGGTCTTACTGATTGGTCCTCTTGCTCTAGGGACTATATGCCTTTTATGGGCAACGGGGAGCTTATTGGCGACAGGGTTGTTGCACATGCGCAGTGCTATGGTCTTGCTGATGCCGGGATCCCAACATATCCTCCTTTTCTTTTTGTTTTTGAGGTTTGGCATTAACCTTGACCAAGGAGGGGAGGGATCCCTGCTGCCTTATTGCTGCTTTGTCAGGCGGAGGGTGGATATTGCAGCTCCCTCTTGCTAGCGGGATTTCCCCTCAGGGCTGCTGGGAGGCCCTAAGCAGTGCTTTGCCTGCGTCTCGGCGGTGCCAACCCTAGTCTTAGCTAGGGTGCGTGTCCCCGTGCATTGTGTGGACTACGCAGCTCCCGTGGGAGAGGATCCGTGAGTTATTGCATTGTTATAGGGGCCTCTGGGGTCTATATATGACCCATTGGCGGAGTGACCGTCCATTTCAAGTCTATGATAATGGACTTGTATAGTCTTGCCGAATAGAGAGGCAACCTGCTCCCGAATAAGAGTAGTGATTCGTCTTATTGCCCATGGCGCTATGAAAGCGATTAATAGGATTGCAGCTAGGGGGCCAAGGAGGGGAAGGAGGTAGGGGAGAATCCCACCTAGGCTGTTCCACAGTGAATTTTCAGCGAGGTCGCGTCTTCTTTTTGCTAGGTCTTCTTGGAGTGTCTTGATCTTGTCACGAACAATTCCAGATTTGTTGGCATAAAAGCAACATCGTTCCTGCAAAGCTAAACAAAT